>QRDG01002424.1:0-299574 GCA_012064385.1 Puccinellia tenuiflora | reverse complement strand
AGGAAATCTTTTTTTTTGCGGGTGAAAAGGAAATATGTTGATAAGGCTTGTGCCTATTTTTACAAGATCCTAGGTTTTTGACCTGATTTACTTATACAGACCAATGCTTACTTTACCTTTTTCAGGTCAATGATATACATCTAGTCGTAAAAAGCTCTGATGGAAGTTTGGTCGATTCACAACTAGTTGAGGTTGATACTGAGACAGGCAATTTAAGGAAGTTGTATGTGAAAGCTTATCTTGGAATCAATACAGACAAACCCCCAAGTATTGGCTAGTATTTAAAGCTACTGTCCCACCAATGGGATGGAATACTTACTTCGTTTCCAAACCCACAGGGACAGGTGAAAACTGCATCCCACTAGAAATGACTTTTGATTTGTTCTTTGCAGAGAAAAGAAAATTTTGTTTGTACTTTGTTGATAATAAATTTATGATATAATATTTTCTTAATGAGGGCAGTGAACTAGATGACAGGGTATTACAAGAGAGCAAAATTTTACAATGTTTTTGCCTTTTGTGCTGATAATGTCGGCATGCGATGTACGCTTCAGTTATCTTCAGATTAATATTTAGCTTTCGAACTATTTTGTCATCTTCACCAGCATCAACTTTATTCACCAAACAAAAATATATGGTTCTTGAAATTCAATGGACTACAAATATGATTAGTCGTTACCTTCTATGCTAGGTCAAACGAAAAATCTTAATTTTATCAGTGTATTCATTGGGTTTATTTACATCATTTGCCATTAACTTATACAGGATCCAGTAAATTGGGGTATGTCTCAGCCATCATTTATCCAAATAATGACACAGTTGAAGTTGGACCAGGGCCTCTAAAGATGACATTTTCGTCAGCATCTGGACAACTAACGCGGATGTTTCAATTCTATCTCAGGAGTGAGTCCTAACGCATACTTGGCTCTGCTAAAAAGGAGATCAATTGATTACCTTCTAAGATTTGGCAAAATAGTTGAATTATAAAATAAATTAAATACTGTCCTTTATATGTATGTGTGCGCAAAATTAGATTTCATAATATCTTTTTAGTAAATTTGCATGTTTAAATTTGAATCGTCATAATGTGATTACATGTATGTATCATATGAGAAATGATGTAGCATTTTTGTATAGTTTGGTATTGACACTAGCCAAGAGTAAAAAATGTTTTAAATAAAGAAGTTGGGAGAAATATGCAGATTTTCTGTTGGCAGTGCAGTAACATAATGATTTTGTGCAGGAGCACATATTTGAGCTAATATGGTCAGTTTAATACATAGAACCTTTTAGGTGTCTTTGCAGCATCATGAATAGCTCCCCATATTTTATCATTGTTGGACATAGAAATTAATTTTAGCTTGTATCCATTGATGCATTGGCATACTTTGCAAGCTAAGCAACGCAACCAAAAGTTCGAACTTATGAAAGGGCTAGGAAATCCACATATACAGTTCAAACAATTACCATCAGAAGATAATTATTTTAGTTGATCAAAATTGCTTTTCTAAAATCCTTTTGTATGCAGAGCTAAAGAAATCTATTATGTTGTCAAGTTCCTGGAGTTCTGCCACGTGTTTATTAATCATGGTATGCATTGTATGGTCTATTTTAGGTGGATTTACCAATTCAGCAGAGCTTCCTTTGGTATGATTTCAAGCACCGGTGATGCCATGGATTCACAGGTTTTATTAGGAGCTATTATTTTCTCTACTAAATTTACTGATTCTCATGTTTGAATTTTCATCTGTATATGTTTTTATTCCAGGCATCTGGAGCTTATATTTTTAGACCAGATGGGGCTACAACCGACTCCTGTTTCAAGATCGGTAATACTAACATGTGTCTTCTTTCAGTTTGTTTTTTGTTTTTGTCTGTTCATCTATGCACCCTTTGATAGAGAGGATAAGCTATTAACAATAACTCCCACACTAATCATGCTTCCTGTATTTTGCTGCCATTATTCGTCTGTTCAGAAAAATATAGTTGATGATGATCACAGGCCTTAGTAAACATATAACATTATATATTGAGAATTATTTGCTGATATATTTTTTCCAACTAGAATAGATGAATGCATGGTATTTATGTTTCTCCTTTTTTTATCACAAGACTTCAAAGATATAGATCTAAAAATCATAGTGAACAGCCAAAAAAAATCCAATTAGTCTCGTCAGTTGCTATTCTAGAGGAGATAGTAATTTAGTACCTGTGCTATCTATTAATATTACTTAAATAAATTCACCCCTCCATTATTAATTATTTAAAATTGTGAATAAGTTTTCCACATGATTGATTGATTTATGTTTTTTTATCTCTTAAAGGTACCAACTGAAAATTATCCGTGGACCTTTGGTTGATGAAGTCCACCAGCAATTTAGCTCATGGATTTCTCAGGTCAGATTTAAAATTTACTCCAATTTACATACTATCACAAGGGTAAATTTAATTATTGAACCTAGTAATAGCAATACAAGGAAATCATTTCTCTCTGGCTCGCTAGATTTAACTTGTCCTTTGCACTTTAATGTGCCAAAAAATTCTGAAAAGATGGAGTTTTAAAGGACTTCATAATCTGATATGGGATGCCAGTTTTAGATTTTTCTCAGATTTAACAACACAGGTCACCATGTAAATAACATATCTTATGGCTAATGTTAACTACTTAACACCTCGTCCGAATGTGGCTCAATTTTAGGTTAGAATAGGTGCGAAGCTAGAGAAAAATAACCTGGGTAACTCCGACGACACAACAACATATGGGATTTCAACAAAAAAAATGCACTAATAGTAGTGTGTTCGGAAATTCTTAGCATAATAACTTTACATAACGATGGCAACATGATAACCAATAAGTGACGATAACGTGCTTAACAAAATGAAGATACTAATGATAAAGGATTGCAAAAGAGGACCTAGATTGGCGAAAAACATCAACTTTGAACACTCGGTAAATTTTAGATTAACGATTTGACTTTATGTTATCAGGTGAAATAGTAAAATGACCAAATAAAAGTAAGAGTGGTACCATCTAATATATTTACAATCTCTCAGATTCACTATGTCATGTGGACGGATCAAGGCCATAGGAGCAGGTGGCCCTAGCTGGCTTTCGTTAGGAAATACCCATGGGTTAGGATTTCTACTGTTTAAATCAGAGAATCTTTATTTAAATAGGAATATTAAGATATGGTTTGTTAGGAAAATAGATATAGGTTTCTTGGATATCAAGTTGAGTCTTCCCTACAAAAGTGACCCCCGGTACTCGTTATGAGAATTGAGAATTCAAGAAATAAATCAATCTAGTTATAACTTCTCCTTTCTCCCTTCCCTTGAGGTGCGGCTATCTTCATGGAGTTGCGGCGCCTCTCATGTCCAGGGAAACCTCGTATAGGCCCTAGGGCCATTATTCCATCTGTCGTGAACCAAGTTGATGTCATGTGGGCGGATCAGGACCATAGGAGCAGCCGGCCCGAGCTGGCTTTCGTTAGGAAATATCCACGGGTCCGGGTTTCAATTGTTTAAATCAGGGAATCTTTATTTAAATAAGAATAATAATATACGGTTTGTTAGGAAAGTAGAGATAGTTTTCTTGGATATCAAGTTGATTCTTCCCTACAAAAGGGACCCATGTACTCGTTATGAGAAGTCAAAAATATATAATTTTAGTTACCCCCTCCCCTTCATCCCTGACCTTGAGATGTGGCTACCTTCATGGAGTTGGCGCGCCTATTGGGTCCAGGGCAACTTCGTATGGGCCCTAGGGTCGTTATTCCTTCTGTCGTGAACCAAGTTCATGACACACTATCTACAAACAAGAATTAAATCATGTGGTGGGGTATGGTTTGGTGTTCTACTAGCGTGAAACTAATAACTACCAAACAGGTTGATTCTCTACTCCATTCCAGATTCAGTATTTATGGTGTATATTTTGTTACTACAACGCGGTACATTAACTATATTGTACCATCCAATTTTTTTTGTAGCTGTAGTTTTTACTGTAATTATTTTCTAGTAAATTTTCTTGGTTATTATATGTCAATCCCTTGCTCATTCATGCAAACATCATTTTTTAGGTGTAATATATTAATTATGATAAATCTATCATTGGGTATCCACTAAAATATTGTTTTGTGTAGGTTATAAGACTCTATAAGGATAAGGAGCATGCTGAAGTAGAATACACGGTTAGTAATTTCCTCGATTTTTGAGAGTAAAGGTCAAGGTTATATTTGTCCATTTCGGAGAATATGATATTCCATTAGGCATTGAATTTTTTGTCTCCATTTTATATGTGAAAGATTGGACCAATCCCGGTCTATGATGCATAGGAAAGGAGATCATCACGCGACTGACTGCAAATATGGTCACAAACAGCACTTTTTATACAGATTCTAATGGAAGAGATTTCCTTAAGAGGGTAACTATCAATATTTGTTACCATTGAGTTATAGTATTTGTTTCTTGGTCCAAAATTATCGCTCTGCGTGAAATATTCTTACATATATTCAATAGCCAATCTTCTCATTTATACCTGAATTAATTAATTAATTAATGCATGACTGTTAGAGCCCCATTGGCATCTATCTAAATGTTAATATGTTTGAGTTTTCAATGTATTTGTACTCTCATCTTACAACCGACTTCTTTGTGATTTCATCTATAGGTGAGAAACTACAGGGAAGATTGGGATCTTCGGGTAACTCAACCGGTTGCAGGAAATTACTATCCGGTATGCACAATATTCATATTTTAATAGTGACATAATATTTGGTTAGTAATATTAGTACTTCGAATACAGATTGTTCTACTTATATGTAATTCGTATAATTCTGTTATCAGTAGGAAAAAGGATGTACTTTGTACAATGGTGTCATTAGTTAATGTGAGTTGTCTATGCGTGTGACATAGCGAAGCCACAGGGCAAAAAGGACATCTAATAGAGCAGCTATTTTCAGGACTATGCGTGTGACATTTCCTCATTTTTAGTTTGCCAAAGAAATTTATTATTTGTTCTTGCTTGCGTGGCTGCTGTTGTTATTTCATCTGTTTTAGTTTCTTATAACTTTCCAAACAAGATTAAAGATGTTTCTCTCATGTTCTTTACAGGTTAATCTAGGAATGTATGTAGCGGATGGGAAATATGAACTATCTGTCCTTGTTGATCGTGCTGTTGGAGCATCAAGTATTCAGGATGGTCAAATAGAAATTATGCTCCACAGGTATTAGCTGGAATATTCCGGGGCCATTCCAAATCTAACATGGGACTTTTTTCCATTGTAGTACAAAATTTGTGTTGTTCACCACACCAGGATAGACCAATCCATTTCTAGTTGGTTTTTATATCTACATGTGGTACCGTTGTTTTGGAAGCTAGTGGCCATCTTGAATTTAGAGATGGACTAAAGAAAAATGCCAATATGTTAATTAAAACATCTGGCATTTTTAGATTTATCTCGCTTGGAACCTACCTGTGTTTCGAAGTTATTATGCAATACTGTTTAATTTCTTCAACCTCTGTCTTTACCAACTCTGTCTTCAACCTCTTCAAGTCAACCAACCACAGATGTGTGTAATCAAGTTCAGATCATGTCTTGTACGCTCAACCTCTGATCATGAATATTGTGAATTTCAGGCGTATACTTCGTGATGATGGCAGAGGTGTAGGGGAGCCACTCGATGAAGTTGTTTGCGTCGACAATAAATGTGATGGGCTGACGGTATACATTCATTATCATTATTGTATCCGTTTCTACTTCCTCCAGCACCGACCTAACGTCATATTCATTATCTCTATCATGACTCTGCCTCATACAAACTCTTATAGGCTAAGGGTACTTATTATGTCAATGTCAACAAGCTTGGACATGGAGCGCACTGGCGACGAAAAACTGGACAAGAAGTTTATTCACCCTTTCTTCTTGGTTTCACTCATGAGGTACTTTTGTATACTCTCTCAGGCTGTTTTTTTTAAGCATTCTCATTTTAGTGTTTCTTCAATTAGTAATACTGTTCTTACAGGACGAGAGCAATTGGAAATCCTACAGTATCGTGAAAGGGAGCATGATGGATGCAAATTATAGCCTGCCTGATAACGTCGCAATCATCACATTGCAGGTTCATAGTTTATTTATCTCAGACCCTATATGTCTGGATACCGAATAGCATCGTGTTAGTCACTGACGGAATATGGCTTAACATTTCAGAATATCGATGATGGCACCACACTCCTCCGCTTGGCACACTTGTTTGAGGTATATTTCTAGTTTATATAACTGCTTCTTGTTAGATATATGTTTCTATTTGGTTTAGTGAATGGTCTTCGTCGGAGTTGCAGGCTGCAGAGGATCCGCAGAATTCGGTGATGGCCAAAGTTGAGCTGAAAAAACTATTTGGAAAGAAAACTGTAAGTGATTTATCGCTGTTCAACTTTTTTTGCACGACCAGAAGCTGTCATAAAGTAGTATTTTTGCATGAATTATGCTCTGGTGAATATTATTTCTCCCGGAAGGAGACCTAGTACGAAATATTGAGTGCTGTCCCATTCTGCAGATCAAGGAATTGACCGAAACGAACCTGTCCGCCAATCAGAAGAAGTCAGAGATGAGGAAGCTCAACTGGAGGGTTGTCGGAGACACTGAAACTGGCCCTGCGCCAGTTAAGGGTGGCCCGGTTGACAGTCAAGCCCTTGTTGTTGAGCTGGGACCCATGGAGATACGCACGTTCTCGCTGAAACTCTGAGCAGCAATCGAAGAAATTTACGTCACGTAATTCCATACATGTTCTAGGAGATTATGGCGCTTTTCATTTCTGTGAACAATGTATCTTCTGAGAGTTGTGTCCTTTATATTGAAACACTTGTGCCTTCTGCTTCCGTGAACAAGGCAATAGTCAGTAGGTGCCTTAAGGATTCCAATGGCGACGTTGTTGGCTAAGTTACAGCGGTTAGGCTGTTGAATCTCGTTTGCAAAACGACACACTTAGGCCCCGCTTGGAAAGCATGGCAAAATAATCCGGCGGCGTAAGTTTTCCTCCCGTATCATCCGGTGCCAAGAAAACGACGGAAAAAAATATGGACCTACGAATCCAGCGGAAAAAACAGAAGAAAAACGGTGAACCAAGTACCGGTTCGGTCATCCGCTGGAATTTTTCCAGGACCACACTAATACCTCCGTTTTGGGTTAGAATACAACAAACCAAGCGGGGCCTTATTGGTTACACACTCTCAGGATTGTGAAATGGCTAAAGACTTGTCAAGCTCATATATAGATGGTAAGTTTTTCGGGCCTGATTGCCCACTTGACAGCACATTCTTGCTCAAATTCTAGAATGCTCAAACCATCGGATTTGTTTTGCTACCTTCCAGGGTGGGTGTCTGAGGTTGCAATTTGGACAAGAGGTTAGCGGTGACGTAGCTAAGGCCAGGTGGCACTCTTTCTGCCCTGAGTCCTGACTTCTATCGTATGTGTTTATGGAAGACAAATCTTTTTCTCTTGATGCTTTGTGCCATCATGAAAAGTATAGAGGGTGTTTGGTTTATTTAGTGTAACCTCGCTCTCTTTTGGGAGTCTTGCCTTCTCATCTCTTGTTTATGTTTATCCTATAGAATGAGAAAACCCTTTGAGCATATCTTTTTCTTTCATCTTATATGCTCAATTGGTATTAATTGGAATTTAATATCTCCTCCATAGATATTTGTTTCAATTGATATTTATTGTGAGAATTTTGATACCTTACTACTTTATTTTACTTTACTTGATTCCGGTCAAGTATTATCCTCTTCTTGGTATCTTGTCTCCTAGTTGGTATCTTATTTTCAATTGGTGTCTTATATCTCATGTGTTGTTTGATTTGATTCCTATTGATATCACACTTTATGTGGTGATGTGTTTTGGAATCATTCACATGTTGATTTGTTTCTTTTCTCAATCATGTGTTGATTTGGATTTTGATATAATTTGGACAACCTTTTTGTGTCACACTTTGGTGTGCTCTCTTCTTGGTTTACTTAGTGTTTTGTCCAAATTGTATCTTATTCGGTTCTTGTAAGTCCATGCATGCATATTTACTAGTATACTTATTTTATGGCATGCTAGTCTTTTTTGATCCACTATATAGGGGATACTCCACCAAATCCTTAATCGTCTAAGATGTGCCTGAAATTCAATTTCATATATATATGCACATATTTATATGGAGTGTTTCCTATGTATTGTAGTTCATCTAACTACTATGGGACCCAATGAGTTTGGGAACCATGTTGTACTTGAATTTTGTTTTAGGTACAATGAGATGCATTGAATTCTTGCCTCATTCATAAGGAAGGTGTTCTCACCATGTGATTATTGGAGTCAAGCTTTGATGATAAACAAAAATTCTCATCTTCATCATCACCAATGCTATTTCGGTAACAAGTGTCTATCCCATGCATATTTTTCTTGTATCAACCTTGTGTAGGTTGCCTCTTGGCATGAAAACTTTAATGTACAATTGTTGTGGTTTTGGATTATTTCCTTCACTTGGTATATCTTTGTGATATTTGTGATGAAGTTGCAAAAACCTTCCTTCAATTGGTATTATCTCTTTGTGATACTTGTTGCCTATCTCAAAGCATTTCCACTATCTCTTGTTCCCTTAGTGATATGTGTGATGCATTTGATGTGTTTGAAGTTCATTTATATACAATGAGATAAATTTGAGCTATGTGCTATGCTTTTAAGCAATAATCTCTTCTTCTATATTCATGACTTCCTTTTGGTTACCATAGTCTCCTTTTCTTCGACCATTTTATATGTGCAAGTTTCTTTGTCGATGAATATCATTGTCTACTTAGAAACCTATACATATGAGAGAGGTCACCTTTTATTTGGTATCCTACTTTCTTTCAAGCCACCTTGTCTTTTATCTATAATTCTTTGGTGGCTCTAAGTTTGTCTCGTGAGTGCTTGTCTTATTTCTATTCGCATCTTTGCACACTCACATTTTATTGAAGATTCTTCTCTTCATGCTTATCACGGTGAGTATGTTGATTTTGTTGGCTAAATGTTCTCACTAGCTCTTGGTTTGATTGGTTTTAATTTCCAATTTGTATCCTTGAGCTTGTGAACATATTCTTTTTAAAAAAAATTCTTTGTAAGTTGTGTGTGTCAATACTTGATATATAACTTATCTCCATTTGGTTAAGACTATGTGTCTTACCAAATTTATTGTCTTATCACACACACACATACTCTTGGTTGGGCCTTTATTGATAGTTTCTCTTAATTGGTATCTCCTTATGGCTCAACCACATCTTTGGTGCAAGTGCTTTGTTTTGCTTTAATTTTTTTTACATCCTTGCACTTGGTGAGTGTTCTAGATGATTTTGGGGGAGCAAGGATTCCATATTTGTGCACTCCTCAATAGTGCATGAACATTGGGGAGCTTCTCCGTTTTTATTTAGAACTCTCGCCTTGGATCTTTTTGATTGCCTATCTTCTTTGTGGAGATGTTTAGAATGACTTCATCTTATTTGCAATCTTTGATCCTCAATATAGTTTGATTTCCTCTAATTATTCGTCAATGGATATGTGCATTTGATTCCACTCACATTTTGAGAAATGCACACTTTATGGAGAAATTCATACTATATTGGCTTTCTAAATTTTTCTTCCCATTTCGGCAATCGATGCCAATGGGGGAGAAGTTTTAGAGGGTTTAAGGGAATTTGGTCTTATGCTTTCGTTTGGTTCTTAAGCATTTGCCTCTCATGCTCATGCATCCTTGTCTTGCAAGGTTGCTTAATTCATTATATAAACCCTCTCAAAAGGGATTGTCATCAATTACCAAAATGGGGGAGATTGAAAGAGCATGGTTGCCCCCATGTGTTGTTTTGGTAATTAATGACAATCTCTATGGACTAATGTGTGCTTTGAGTTATATTTGCAGTGTTGATCCATAAGGAATGCTTGGACTCCATATGTTGGAGTCAAGGCTAAAAGAAGAAGATCATTTGTTGATCAAGGCCAAGGTGTTTCTCCATGAGCATGAATCAAGAGGAAGATCCTATGTTGCCCATGGAGGATGGCGTCACGTGGTGATCGTCATCAAGATAAAGGTCAAGTGAAGATATGTCGAAGAGTGCCTCTCCCATCTTGGTGTATGGGGGGGCAATATGCGAGTCTTCACCAAGCGGAGCACAATCAAGAAAGGTGATCCACTTGAGAGTAGATCAAGATCGTCATCATCTGAAGATGGATGACATCGGAGAAGCCAGTGCCTTCCTGGGCTTGGCCCGGCCTCCGACCCGACCCAGGCCGGCTCCCAGGCCGGCTGGCTCGGGGAAGGGTCCGGCCTACCGCCCGGCTGCCAGGCCGGCTAGCTCGGGGTCACGCCCGGCCTCCCGCCCGGCCCCGACCGGCTCCCAGGCCGGCTGGCTCGGGTGCCAGCCCGGCCTCCCGCCCGGCCCTGGCCGGTTTCCAGGCCGGTGCGCCTGGGAACTTAACCGCACGGGGGGATTCGACCCAAGGCAGTTTCCCATCTTCTCCCGATCGTCATCATCTAGCTCAAGTGGAATGCGCAAGGAAAATGTATGTTCTTGATAGGGGTTTTAGGATAGGTAACCGTACTATCAAGAGGGGCTCTCAAGTGAGCTTTAGCGTATCGGTCGTAGAGAGCTCAAACCTTTGCATCCTTGCACATCATATTTATTGGTTCCTATTTGGCTCTTATCATAGTATGGTATTGGTGCTTGTCGTGCTTTTCATGACAAGGCCAAGATCACCGAAAACGGTTCTCATATGTGTCTCCTATTGAGTTTTCGGTGTTGGAGATTTTGCCGGTCCATCTATGCGGAAGGTTTCACTCTTCCATTTATTAGCAAAATCTCCCTTGCTTGGTTTCAATATTTTCACTTGTTATTGGATAGCATTTGTCGTCCTCTTTCCAACAAAAGTGGTATCATGTCATTCGGACTTCATTTGCAAAAGATATGGTTTTCCGGTTTTCAATAGAAAGGTTTTACCTTTCATCATTTGGTTTTACCATATCTTGTTGGACAATGATGTTTCTCTGCATAATCTTGTAGTGCTCGTTGTGACGATTCCAACGAGTCCAAGATCATCGAAATCGGAGTCCGGATGAAAAAGATATCGAAGTTTTCGTATGGCAGCTGGGTGCCCGGCCTCCAGGCCAGCCTAGGCCGGCTCCCAGGCCGGGCTGCTCTGGTTGGTGGCCAGCCTGGAGGCCGGCCTAGGCCGGCCTACAGGCCGGCTACCCTGTTTTGGCTGCACGAAAATGCCTCCAACGGCCATATTTTGGCCTCCTATTTAAGGGGCTTCTTCCCCAAATAAACCCTAACTTTTGGCCATCTTTTTTGAGCTATTTCTCCCCTCCATTGTTGACCCTCTTGAGCTTGGCTTTCTCTCAATCTCTCCGATAGTTCTTGCTTCCTTTTGAGAGAAAAGAGAGAGGAGATCTAGATCCTTGTTTCCACCAATTGATTTCTCCTCTAAGTGAGGGGAACACTTTGGATCTAGATCTTTCGAGTTTCTTGGTGTTTCTCCTTTGTTCTTCCTCTCTAATCCCTCCCAAGCATTAGTTGCTTTGTTTGGATTCGGGTTGGAAGAACTTGATCACTTAGTGTGTTCTTGCCATTGCATTAGTTGCATCGGTTTGAGTTCTCCACGGTGATTCGTGGAAAGTGAAGTTGAGAAGCTTGTTCTCTTGGGTGCTTTGGTGCCCTAGAGCTTGTTCCTCTAGGGCACGTTGGTACCCTAGACGGTTGTTGATCTCTCGGAGTCTTGGTGGCTCACGGGATTTGTTGGGAGCCTCCAATTGTGGAGTGTGGCTCAACCTTGTTAACTTCGGAGCTTTGGTAGCTACGAAGACATTGCCGGGAGCCACCAATTGAGTTGTGGTGTGTGCCTCGGCCTTGGGCATCGAGTCTTGGTGGCTCGGTGCATTTGGTGAAGACCCTCCAACTTGTGGAGTGAGCTTCATCCTTGTAAAGGTTCTAGTTGTCAACCTCAACGGCAACATAGTGACAAGTGCCTCGCCACATTGGTGGTAAGACACAACGGAGATACGGTGTGCCATATCAAGGCTACTCGGTGTTTTACATTGGTGAACACCGCGCCGCTCCAACGGAGACTAGCTTCCATTGGGAAGTGAACTTCGGGATAAATCATCGTCTCCAAGTGCCTCGGTATTTCTATCCCGAGCTTCTTACTTATGTTATTTACTTTGTGATAGACATCTAGCTTAAAGTCATATATCTTGCTATCACCTAGTTGATTATATTGCTTAGCATAAGTGTTGGTGCACATAGGTGAACCTAGCTAGTTTAGGTTTTGGCTTGATAAATTAAACGTTAGTTTTATTCCGCATTTATTCAAGCCTTAACCGTAATAATTTTAAATCGCCTATTCACCCCCCTCTAGGCGACATCCGTGTCCTTTCAATTGGTATCAGAGCGGGTTCTCTCTTTATAGGGCTTCACGGCCTAGAGAGTAAAGATGTCGTCTAGTGGTTTAGTGCACAATGCTTTTTTAATATTCGATGGCACTAATTATAATGATTGGAGAAATCGCATGCTATATTATTTTCGGGACATTGATCCATATATAGAGCAAATTCTAGATATGGGTTTTTCTCCTCTAGAGGATGAGGAAAATTCTTATCTAGATGATGGAGCTTCTAAAGTGATTTTCAAGTCTTTGAGTAATGCAGTTGCTTTGTCGATCTCTCCTTATCGGAATGGCCATGAGCTATGGACCAAGCTTCAAGACAATTATGGTGTGTCCATGGATAGTGAGAATGATTGTTCTCACTCCACCTCCGGGCGTAATGAGTTCTCAACTTCTTCTACCTCACCTACATGTGGCAAGCCACAAAATAATGCAATGGTGAGTAGGGATAAATTTTGCAATAATGATAGTGAGCTTCTTTTAGATAATATTTCATCTCTATCTCATTGCAATGATTTATATTTGGACTTAAACACATCTAGAACTATAAATGTTTCACATGCTTGTGTTGATAGTCCTTGCATATCTTCTAAATCATCAAGTAGTGATGATCATAACAATAATGATGATGATGAAGAAGATGATGCTTACTTTAATAAGAAAGGTCTAATGGTTCTTAATGCTCTTTCAAAGAATGAAAATGCTTGTGAGAACCTACATGAAATTATGAGCACCCTTATTGAGCGAGGGCTTACTATTGAAAATTTGGAAGCTCGTGAAAATGAAAGTCTTCGCCGCGAACGTAATTATGCGACAAGATTGCGAATCTTGAGGAAGCTCTTGAAGAAGAACAAACCACCAAGAAATCTCTTGAGGAGACATTTAATCTAGAGTTATCTAAAGCAAATGAAACCCATGATAGAGCTCTCAAGGTGGCTAATGATTTTAAAATAAAAAATGATGAGCTTGTTGTTGAAATTGTTAGACTCCTTGAGGCTAATGTGAAATTTGAAAAGGATGTCAAGTCCTTGGAAGATTCTCGTGCACATCTCACTAAGTCTCATGATCAACTCCAAGCTCAATTACTAAAAGAGCTTCCTACTTGTTCTCCCATTGCTATTAATGTTGATGCGTGTGCTACTAACTCTATTTCTTGTGAAGCATCCATTTTAAAGGAGAATGTTGAGCTAAGGGCTCAACTTAAATTGCTAACTAGCAATTATGAGATATTGGAAGAAAGCCATGAGAAGCTCTCGAGCTCTCATGAAGATCTTCTCGTATCTCATGATAAACTAATGTTAGCTCATGAGGCTATTGCTACCAAGGTAATATCTAGTGAGCCTCATGTGGACAATGGCACAACTTCTACTAAAAATGCTAAATCATATGTTGAATTACATTTTGTGCCTAGTTGCTCTAATAATGGAACTTCAACTTCCACTAGTGCTTGTGTAGCTACTAACCTTGTAGGGAAGACAAAGAGAGCACAAGACACAAGCCACTTTCTTTGAAGAAAGATGTGGAGAAGCGTCATAAGGGAAGACCACATTTGACAACATGTTGAGTGTGCAAAAATCACCCAATGACAAGAGTGGACTTGGATTCAACTCCAATATCAAGAACAGTCCAAGAGTAGCAATAAGAAGGGCCAAGAACAAGTCAATCACTCAGCCAAGATTGTTTGCTTCAAATGCAAAATTGAAGGGCATCATGTTAGAGATTGCCCAATGAAGAAGAAGCCTCTTAGTGAGAAGCAACTAGGGAAGAGGCCTTTTGTTCAATCTCTTGCTCAACCTCGGGTTGAACAAAGGCAACCTCCTAAGAAGACTCAAGTCATTGCTCCTCAAGTTGAGGCGCCTATTAAGAAGAAAGAAAAGAGTCGATATTGCTACTTATGCCGTGAGAAGGGCCATTTGGCTTCTTCATGCACAACGGTACTCTATCCAACCCCATAATTATTGATGATGTTTATTCTCTTAGGAAGGATATGGTTGGCAATGTGTTTGCCAAATATGTGGGAACTCAAAGTGGTGTCAAGAAAAGAACCATTTGGGTTGCCAAGCCTATTGTGACTAACCTCTTAGGACCCAACTTGGTTGGGGACCAACAAGCTCAAACTTGATCAATAGGTTGTGATGAAGGACATTGGAGACTTGGCTATCCTTGAAAAATTAAGGGATCTTCTTGATGATTATTTCCACAAGCCAAGTCATTTGGATTATATTGTCATATCTCATATCCAATGCTCCTTCTTGCGGTAACTTATATTTAAATTACATATATATTGAAAGTTGTTTGCCCCCTAGCATGTGTTAGTTTTGTTCCTAACATGTGCTTGTATATATTTGCTTATTACTTACCTTGAGCAATCAAGTTTGGTATGTTGTAATGTGCGCTCCCATATATGTGTAAACTTTGTGTTGAGTCCTTATTGGATCTTGTGTTGATTTCAATGGGCTTCTTTTTGAGAAATAATGGACTATCCCATTTTGGGGAAGTGATAGGAGTGAATGCTTGTGCACTTCCTAACTTAAAATGTGTGTATATGAGTAACACCACCTCGTATTGATATATCACGATTATCTAGTAACTATGTGTGTGTATGCTTATGAGAAATTCAATTCTATAATGTCTATTAATTATCTCTATTGATTTATTGCCTCTTGTTAAGAAGAAATGAATTATCACATTGTGGGGGAGTAATAAGCGATGTGCATATTACAATCCTACAAAATGTGAACATTTGAGGTTTGCCACTTAGATTTGATATTGTAAATTATCTTATTCCTATGTGGCATATTAGCTCGAACAAGTTCCAATTTGCTTTTTAGCTATCTTTTGGTTCTTGTTTGTGTGAGTTTGCTTGGTGTGATTTGTCTCTAATATGCATTTCCATACATTAGTTGAGAAACCATTTGTTCCATATTATTCTAACCATGGCCTTGCCGGTTGGTTTGAATAGTTGGAACTACCAACAAACCTTATTAAAACATGGTGTTTTATTTCTTATCTCTTGCCATATGTTTTATCTTGTGAGGATATCCTTGAATACATCTTATCATCGGGAAAATAATTCCAAATGGTCACTGTCCTTGGACAATCCATATTTATGTTTGTGATAGAATATTTTTGATTATCCTTACATTGGCATTGTCTTTCATGTGTCCCATCTCTTGCCAAAATATTTATTTTGACTCCCTTTGCCTTCCTTGCCTCTTGCATGGATCCTAATTTTCAAATTGGTAGTGTTTAGTGTTGTAAATAAAATATGAAGAGTAATGATCCCTTGTGCATGCATTTTGTATTCAAATGCAAATATCAAAATAATGCATGAATTTTGGGGGAGCATTTCTTTTTATTTAGAACACTATCCTATCTATCACTATTTGATCCTTTCAATTAGCATTTGGTTAAGCTGTAGTAGAAAAGAACTTGCAGCCGGTTATGAATCCAGTGCGAACTTAATTACACTGTGCTAGTACTGTGGCTGATGCATGCAAGCTCAAGGGAGTGATGCATGGATCGACTCCATATTCAGTCAGTGAAGGAATTTGATCAGATTCAGGGGAGATGATTTGTCATCTATCCGACTGGAAATGGGTGGGTCCTGCCTGATGCGATCACATGCATTGCTCTGCCATCTGAAAGCAGGATCAAATTCTGAGGTGTTGATGGATGGATGAGTCAGATCGGACTATCGGAGACCAAAACCATGTGACATGCATGATTGGTTAGGTTCACTTGGCAATCATTTCAGCTGCTACACTGCTAAGCATTCACAGGGCCAAAAAACAGGCTTACCAATTGTCATGCATAATGCTCCATTCATACGGACTAATAATTTACTTAGGTTGTTCATAGAATTAGTTAAGCATCAACCGGTCATTGATTGAAACAAAGAGTAGAATGTCGATCGATTTCAATCACACGGAGCGATACCGAACCGTCGATCCATCAGGTAGTGGATTTTGGCCCTGTGACTTGGTAAAAATAAAATAAAAATCACATTTCCTCCCCCCACAGTAAGATCACTTTTTTTAATATGAACATGGGGCCTTGCAGCAGCACAAAACCAAGAAATCATGTGTTTTGTTGTTAGAGCTAAGAAAAAGGAAATATAGCTAATTTATCTAGAACAACGGGAAATGTTCCTTCCCATTCGGCCTTTATTCTG
Organism: Puccinellia tenuiflora; assembly: GCA_012064385.1. Classification (NCBI taxonomy): domain Eukaryota; kingdom Viridiplantae; phylum Streptophyta; class Magnoliopsida; order Poales; family Poaceae; genus Puccinellia; species Puccinellia tenuiflora. Next base: position 282,954 of record QRDG01002424.1, on the reverse strand, counting down.
TAACAGCACGTGCTATGTCGGTGTTCTCTTAACATGAAGGCACAAACTCTGTCAACTTGCCCGAGTTTATGTTGATTAATCTCATAAAAATTTAGAACAATGTTTAGACCTCTCGGTAAAACATATTATTATTGTAATAATTCGAACTACTTTGAAGATCCAACACGGAGCAACAAAAAACACTTTGTGAGGCCCTCACGCCGTCCACCCGGGGAGACACGTGAGGCGAACCCTAGGCACCGTCGGTAGTCCTCCTCCCATAAACTTCCTCGCCGCCTGCTAGTGGCCGCTGCCAGGTAAAGCCCGTGCGGCAGAGGCGACGAAGGGGCTTTTCCTACTGGCTTGGTTGATTTGGAGGTCTCTTCGAGCTGCTAGATGTCACATGGTCGCGAACGTGCTACTGGACGTCAGCATCGCAGGGCCTCCCGGCACTCTCCCGGAGCGTGGTGGTTGGGCAGGCTTGGGGGCATGTACCTGCTCGGACTGGTCGTGGTCGCCCACCACCTCAGCCGGCTCGCCAGCCATTTCGATGGTCGGCCGCACTCGGATATGGAGATTGGTTCCTTGCCGAGATGAAACTTGCCTAGCATTTTCTTGGATGATGGTTGTGACGCTCATGGGTCTCGTTTCCTTCTTGAAGGTGACGTCACGCGGAATTTGTCTTCTCATCTTCGATGATTTGTGTGAAAACTTTAGACCCCTTTGGATCGGGTGGCGATGGAACATTGGTGTCCTTTCCTTCCTGAATGTGTTGCATTGAAGTTCGTGGTTCGCCTCTCTTCTAGTGGTTGTGTGGTGGTAGTGACAGTGGCGTTCGTCAAAGACTAGTCTGCTTTGGAGATGTTGTGCTTATCTCTACGTAGTGCACGTTCGTGCTCTAGCCCGTCGATGACCACATATCTTCTCGACCAGGGATAGGGGTCCCTAGGGTGAAAAGATTGAAGGTGGCGCGGCGTGCACTATCGGTCCGAATGGGTTCAACCTTGTCGGCTTCTTGGTCTCTTCAAGTGTTGTTTGTTGTTGTCCCATGTTAACGTCGACCCAACCTGTTGTAGCTCTACTTTCACTAGATTTTTTTGGACAAACATTTGGCTTGATCTTAGATCATCTCCAGTCGTGGTCTCAGTGTAGAGTCTGGCAAAAAAGTATTGGGACTTGGCTGGACATAGTATTGGGAGGACAACAACATGCGCTGGACAAACGAGAGATGCTTTTTTCAGCCGTAGCCCCAATAAAAAGTGTGATAAACAAGAGAATATGCTGCTGCAAGTGGGCTAGTCTAGACATGCTGAGTGTGAATTTTATGTCCAACCCTACCAATTGACTATCAAAGGGCAGGGGTTGGGATGGTAGTGCCATACATAATATTTGGAGCGCCAGGACGAAACTTGGATATTAGGGGCGTGACTGTGAACCTTTTTCCCTCCACATCTCCAATAGCCTATTGGGAGGGCAATTGGGGCTGCGACTGGTGATGCTCTTATGTTTTCATTTGTGGCTTTGTTTGAAGTTGGTTCAATACTTTGTATCTTCCACTGATTTGGAGTCGTTAATTTTTCTTTGGACTCTTTCACAGAATGATTTAAAGATAAGGTTTTTGTACTCCTTCTGATCAATATTAATTGTCGCTGAATTGGATGTATGTAGACATGTTTTAGTGCTAGATGTTAGTTAGTATCATAGCTGCCTTCTAGAATATGTATCCTAACTGTAATCTATCTGAACCTGATCGCATGGTGTAGATAAGCCTTGGTATGGTTCAAATATTCATTGTACGCTAAGTTGTAAACAACCTGATGTAATCCTACCGGTGTTGGTTAACCGGGCTATATAAACACGCAGGGTGCGACCCCAAAGGGCAACGTATCTTAACCTAGTCTAGTTTATTATATGGTATCAGAGCCTCTCCTCAAACACATCTCATCTTCTTCCATGGCGAGCTCCTCCAACGCTGGTGCAATGGTGTCACCCTTCGGCCAACAGATCACGGAGAAGCTCAACCGGGGCAACCACCTGCTCTGGAAGGCGCAGGTTCTGACTGCAGTTCGGGGGGCTCAGATGATGGGCTACCTCACTGGCGCCACCGTCGCTCCACCCCAAGAGCTTGAGGTGGACAAGGATGGGAAGAAGGCCAAGGAGCCGAACCCCGCCTACGGCATCTGGTTGGCAGCCGATCAGCAGCTGCTGTCATACCTCCTTACCTCACTGTCCCGTGAGGTGCAGGCGCAGGTCCTCTCCTTGACCAGCACTGCAGAGGTGTGGAGCGCGATCGAGGGGATGTACTCCTCTCAGATGCGCGCGCGGACGGTGAACATCCGTATCGCTCTGGCCACGACCAAGAAGGACAACCTGTCCGTCACGGAGTACGTGGCAAAGATGAAGGCTCTCGGGGACGAGATGGCGTCCGCCGGGAAGAAGCTGGACGACGAGGACATGGTCTCGTATATCCTTGCCGGACTAGACTTCGACTACAACTCGCTGGTCTCCGCGCTCTGTGCGCGAGTGGAACCCCTCACTGTAAGCGACCTTTATGCTCAGCTTCTCAGCTTCGAACATCGCCTCGATCTGCTTCAGGAAGGCCCTCCGAACCAGTCCTCTGTCAACGCTGCGAACCGTGGAGGTCGTTGTGGGTTTGATCGCGGTGGGCGGCGGCCGTGGCGGAGGGAGGTGGTGATGGCTATGGCCGTGGCAGCGGTGGAAGTTATAACAACAACAACTCCAACCACGGCAGTGGACGCAACTTCCGCGGCAACAATACTCCAAGAACGGCGGCGGTGGAGGCTACAACGGCAACAACTCCAACCAGCCGAAGGTCAAGTGCCAACTCTGCAAGAAGGAAGGCCATGCTGTGGCCAAGTGCTGGAAGAGGTTTGACACCTCCTTCAGCGGCGAGGAACACTTTGCCAAATTCAACAACAACTCCCCACGACAACGTCAATGGCAACTCCTATGGCATCGACACAAACTGGTAACTCGACACCGGCGCCACCAACCACATCACGGGCGATGTGAACAAGCTGACCATCCAGGACAAGTACGGTGGAGGTGATCAGGTCCACACTACAAGTAGAGCAGGTATGAATATTAAGCATATTGGTAAATCTATTGTTTCAACCCCTAGGCGTGATCTATATCTCAAAAACACTCTTCATGTTCCTCAAGCCTACAAAAATCTGATTTCTGTGCATCGTTTAGCTTCAGATAATAGTATCTTCTTTGAGATTTATCCCACTTTCTTTTTAGTTAAGGATCAGGCAATGAAGAGGGTTCTTTTGCAAGGCAGATGTAAGGGTGGACTCTACCTCCTCCCGGTTGGTCCAAGGAGACAACTCCTCGCCATCAATAAGCCGTCCTCTTCAAGGTGGCATAATTGCTTAGGGCATCCATCGTCCTCTATCGTTCAACAAGTCCTTAGTAGAAATAATATTCCTTGTAATTCTTAGTCAACAAGGAATCGGTGTGTGATGCCTGTCAAAAGGCAAAGAGTCATCAATTACCATACCCCAAGTCTTTTAGCGTGTCCAAAGCTCCTTTAGAGCTAGTTTTTTCTGATGTATGCCCCCCCCCCCCAGATTCTGTTGGTCGCAAGAAATATTATGTGAGTTTTATTGATGACTACAATAAATTTACTTGGATTTACTTACTCAAAGCCAAGTCCGAAGTTTTTCAGAAATTCCATGATTATCAAAATCTTGTTGAACGAATGTTTGATAGGAAAATAATTGCTATGCAAACAGATTGGGGAGGCGAGTATGAAAAATTAAATACTTTCTTTCAACGCATAGGTATCTCACATCATGTTTCATGCTCCTATGCACACCAACAAAATGGCTCAGCCGAGCGCAAACATCGCCACATTGTGGAAGTCGGGCTCTCACTTCTTGCTTATGCGTCCATGCCCTTAAAATTTTGGGATGAAGCTTTCCTTAACGCCACCTATCTTATTAATCAACTTCCTAGCAAAGTCATTGATCATTCAACTCCTTTTGAAAAATTGTTCAATGAGGTGCCCGACTATTCTTCTCTTCGCACCTTCGGGTGTGCTTGTTGGCCTAACCTTCGTCCCTGTAATGCTAGAAAACTTCAATTTCGTTCAAAAAGATGTGCTTTTCTTGGGTATAGCAATCTTCATAAGGGCTTTAAATGTCTTGATATTTCAGCCGGACGCATCTATATTTCACGTGATGTAGTATTTGATGAAAATGTCTTTCCCTTCTCAGAGTAGCATCCTAACGTTGGCGCCCTTCTAGATCCGAAGTCTTAATTTTTGCCATCCAATCTTATCACGGGTACTAGCTTTGATCACGGGGGTGAACAATTAGATAATGATCAAATGCTTGATGTTCATGTAAATCCTGCTAACCGTGAAAAGAATGCAGGAGAAAAAGAAACGGATGAAAATAATGCAGGAAATCTGAAGGGGTGTTGCATAGAAAACAAAAATTTTCCTACGAAACAAGCAGAAGAAAACCCCATGATCTAGATCTATTAGATGCAAGTAACGAAGTGGAGATCCAATCTCTCTTACCCTCAAAGAACGAACAAAGTCTTTTGTCGATGCAGGGGTTAGTCTGTCGATCCCCACAACTAGACTCGTCTAGTCGCGAGGAGATGTATTATCCACGTGATCCAATCCGATGAAACCACCGCCACGAGCAGCGCCTCCGCGGTATCCACACGTACGGCTCGATGTAGACTTCTCCTTCTTGATCCCGCAAGCATGTGTGGAAGTGGCTAGATGGATCTCAGCAGCACGACGGTGTGGTGGTGTTGATGGTGGAGTTTCTCCCACGGGCAGGGCTTCGCCAAGCCGTACATGAGGAAGAGGATCGAGGAGGGGGTAGGGGAGGGTGTGGCCAGGGTTATCCAGTGTCCTCCTTGTGCCGCACCCCTCCTCTATTTATAGGTGGAGGGGGCAAGGGGGGTGTGCCCAATCCCATTAGGGCCGGCTGCCAAGGAGTGGGCTTCCCCCCCAAGGCACCTCCCTCCTAGGGCCGGTGGCCAAGGGGAGGCTTGCCCCCCAAGGCGCCCCCTTTAGGGTTTGCACCCCCATCTCCTTGTGGTGGCCGGATGGGCTTATGGGCTGGTGCGGCCAGCCCATTAAGGCTGCTGCACCACCCATTTATCCATGTGGGCCTCACACGACAGGTGGGCCCACTTCTAGATTCTTCTAGAACCTTCCAGAAAATTCCGGCACCCTGCCGAAAAATCCAGAACCTTTCCGATACCTCTGGAAAACCACTTTCCTTATATGAATCTTATTCTCCGGACTCTTCTGGATCTCCTCGTGACGTCTAGAATCTCATCCGAGACTCCGAATCAATATTCGTTCATACCATCAATTATCTCATCGCAAACCCTAGCTACATCGGAGCGTTAAGTGTGTGACCCTATGGGTTCGAGAATATGCAGACATGATCTGATCAATAATCAATAGCGGGACTGGGATGCCATATTGACTCCTACATATTCAACGAAGTTCCTTATCGACTGAACCACGATGCCGGAGATTCTTAATCTCGTATACGATTCCCTTTGTCTCATGATATTTAATTTGCCCGAGATTGATTGTCGATATCTCCATATCTAGTTCCATCTTGTTACCTGGCAAATTCTCTTTACTCGTCCATAACATAGGATCTCCGTGATTACTCCTAATCACATGTTTGCAAACTTTCCAGATCCTATATACCGAGTGGGCCCAGAGATATTTTACTCCGTCACATGGGGGACAAATCCCACTCTTGATACATATCACCCAACAACCTACCATCGGTGATACCTGAAAGCCACCTTTATAATCACCAGTTACGAAGTGATGTTTGATGTCCACAAAGTATTCCTCCGGTAAGAGGGAGTAATATAATCTCATGGTATAAGGAAACTATACTTGGCATATACTAAAAGCATTGGCAATGAAATTGTGTGATACGATCAATTGCAACTCTTTATTATTGGGTCTTGTCCATCATATCATTCTCCCAATGATATGACTCCGTTATCAAGTGACTATAACAAGTCCTATGGTTAGGAAACCTTAACCATCCCTTGACTAATGAACTAGTCCAGTATAGGCTTACTAGGGACACCTGGTTGTTTATATTCCACACATGTATTATGTTTCCGGTTTATACAATTATAGCATGGATAATAAAATATTATAATAAACATGAATATGCTATTAAACCATTTTATTATTGCCTCTAGGGCATATTTCCAACAGTCTCCCACTTGCACTAGAGTCAATAATCTAGTTTACATTTTCTCGATCCAACACCCATGTAGTCTCTGTGCTGATCATGTTTGCTCGTGGAAGAGGTTCTGTCCGTGCTCTGTACTATACAGTTCTCTATGTTCTTTGCAAAACGTCAGTGTCACCTAAATTGACATTACTTTATCATCACATGATAAACCTCTTATCACATGATAAGCCTCATGATGAATATAATATATTTGGTTACAGAGTGAGATTTTCATTTCCTTTTTATGCCTACATGACGTATGACCAGTCAAAAGAACTTTCACATAGTATGTGCACCCGGAGCGCACTCAATCTTGAAACAAAATTTCTCAAACCAAATATTATATCTTTTAATCCTTGAATTAATCATATGCTCCTATATGTTGTAGACTCAACAAATCGACAGTGCAATACATATCACTTCGATATTTTCGATCACACTTTCACTGCGCTTCTGCCTTTATGAGGTCTCCAATCTAGTTTGGTGTCATTACTTCAACCAAGTCTACCAATCTCTAGATTCAATTATCTCATCTTCATGTTGAAATGACTCCTCATTCCGAACACGTTCTTCATGGGTCACATTTCGTCAAATACAAAGTTATGGTTCTTATATGTTTAGTCCTATGATCAAGTCATAGTGAATACCAACATATCCTCCAGCCATTATTCTTGTACTAAGATTAGACGTAAAGTTTTACCTATCTTTTACAAGTAATGAACTCTTCTTCACTTGTTCCATTTCGAACTCCTTCAAAATCTTATTTAGGTTAAACATCCTGACTTAATGTTTATCAAACATATCTATCCACCATAGATACATCTATCTCCATAGATATTTGACGTTCAAATTAAACTTCATAAGTTATACGTTGGTTCCTGACTTATTTACAACATTTATGAAATCTCTATTTCATTTAAACAAGATGTTGTAAACTCCCACTCAAATATACACCATACACATATTAAATTGTGAAACCACTTTGGCTCCCACTCAGAAATATGTTATCCTTATATTTGACCACGATTAAATAGCTCCCACTCAAACATATGTCACCACATATTTTGATCGTGGAAAATAGTTTCTGCTCTAACTTAATATATGTCACCACATATTCTAACTTAATATATGTCACCACATACTTTGGACACCTTCAAAATCTTAATTAACTTTTAAATCAAGAACTCACATACGAACACTGGTACTTTGCTAGCTTTAAGTTTTATTTATTCTCTACAAAACTCCTTTTAAGGAATAAATATGTGAAACATCACTTTCACAAAATCAAGTAACAATTACTTTGTGATTTAAACTTAACATATGATGACTCTTAGTCACTTTCGTATTTAAGGCTTCTATTTCTTCTTTGTAGTTTTGTAGGTATGTCTTGTTTCTTAAACATGACAAGTAAATCATGAATATTATTTTCCAACATGACAAAATTATATATTCGTGAATCCTACTATTCTTAGAAAAACTGAATTCGAATTCAATGATCATCATCATTAATTCCTCCTTTCATGTGTCAAGTAAAACCCTAACAGAAACACTTTCCGCTGTGTTACTCGATACATTAAAGTCAAGGTCAATAACATTATTTATGTTTCTCATTTATCCCATCAACTCTTCTAGCAATGAAACTTTTCACGATAAACCACTAAAATACTTAGCACAACCAACAAATTGGTTTGCCCCTTTTAGTCTCATATTGTGGAATCACATTCATAGTCATACTTATGAATATACTACAACATTATTCACAATAGTCTCTAATTATCTCATAATTAATGAAACCACCTTTTCTCATGACTCATATGAAAAATTTATGCGAATCACATATAGACCCTTATTTCTAAACAGAGTGTTTATCAAATAAATCTAAATGCTATTTATTAAACCCCGAAATAAAACCCTTCTTTCAGACCACACAATATCGAATAGTGCCTGATTACGATATCTTAGGACATATCAAACGCCTATGAAATATTCTAAACATTGTAATTTGTCATAACACTTCTCACAAGTCCGCATACTAACATATAACTCAAATATTTTGTCTCTTTTGATCAAATCATAAAGACTCAATTTTCTTGTTAAATTAATATCCTAAACTCCAAAATTTTATTTGAGCTCATCACATATCATAACTCGAACAAATACATATATTTACTCATATCATTTATGATGGAGCGCACAAAATAATGACATTTAACATTTGCTGAAAATACAACCAACACTTGTGTTTATTTTCGGCAACTCATGGCACTCTTCCAAAGGGTGGCATTTTAGTCATATTCCTTTCAATAAGGCACATTGATAAAACATCAAAATATTTATTCAATATTTAGCACGACTAAAACAATTGTCATTATTAAGTTTTGGATATTTTTAGTATGTCACATATTTTATCAATGTTTAACTAATCATCGTTGAAAGGGGATCGTATGAGCACCTAGAGGGGGGGGGGGTGAATAGGTGCTACCCAATTTTTATTTCTTTTTCAATTTAGGCTTGACACAAAAGATAAATTCTCTAGATATGCAACTACGGTGAATTTATCTATATGACAAGGACAAAAACAACTAAGCAAGAAACACAATACGGAGATAAGGGAGGAAAGAGATAACCGAAATGGAAGCACGCGGAGACAAGGATGTATTCCCGAGTTCCTCCTTGTTAAGGGAGTACGTCTCGTTGGAGGGGTGTGAGCTCGCCACGAAGGCCTACTCAACGCCACAAAGGCCTCACCCTATTCTCCGATGAACCTCGCCACAAAGGCCTAGTTCACCTTCCACTATCGGAGTCCTTCAAGGCGGAATCCGGAGCCCTTACAACGTTCTTGGGGCACACACCCACAACTTAATTGGGGGCTCCCAAATCAACAACTCTGTTACAATTACAACAACAAGTGAGCACAAGAATCTAGGGTAACACAAAGCTAACCCTAGAAACAAGAATCCTCGAGAGAACGAGGGGGAAATGAAGAACGGCTTGGTGAAGATGTAGATCGGGTCCTCCTCCTTCAATCCTCCAAGAATCAAAGCTTTTGGTTGGAGGAGTTGAGAGATCTTGCAATTATGAGCTTTTGCTTTTAATGAAGAGAGAGGGTGCAAGAGCTAAAGAGCTGGAGGTAGGTGGAGGGGTATTTATACCCCTCCAGGATTTCTAGCCGTTGCAGGATTCGGGAGGCCGGAAATTCCGGGTTAAAGGGCCGGAAGTTCCGGCCAAGGGCCGGAACTTCCGGTCGGTAGACCGGAATTTCCGGTGGGCCGGAAATCTCCGGAGAGAACTTCCGCCCACAACCTCCGGGACCCCTCCAGAGAGGGATCCCCGAAAAGACTTAGTCGAAAACCCACAGAAATTTCCAGGGACCGGAACTTCCGGCCAGAAGGCCGGAATTTCCGCCCCACCGGAAATTTCCGGGGGGAACTTCCGGATTAAAGTTCCGGGACCCCTCCAGAGAGGGTTCCCAAAAATGACTTAGCCAAATTTCCACGAGAAATTTCCTTGGGCCGGAACTTCCGGCCAGGAGGCCGGAATTTCCGCCCTGCCGGAAATTTCCGGGGGAACTTTCCGGAGGAAAGTTCCGGGACCCCTCCAGAGAGGGATCCCAAAAATGACTTAGTCGTTTTTCCACCCGAAATTTCCTCGGGCCGGAACTTCCGGCCTGAAGGCCGGAATTTCCGCACCACCGGAAATTTCCGGGGGGAACTTCCGGGGGAAAGTTCCGGGACCCCTCCAGAGAGGAATCCCAAAGATGACTTAGTCGAAATCGCGCTAGGGACGGAACTTCCGCCCGTAGGCCGGAATTTCCGCCCCCCGGAAATTCCGCCCAGAGGGCCGGAACTTCCGGTCCTGAAACAACCAGAAATCCATTCCTTAAGGAGCTCTTCTTCATCTTTGATCTTTACTTCGAACTTTTCACCTTTTGGGTCTAATCACCTAGAAACCTGTCAACATACTTAGCCAAACAAGATTAGCCCATAATGTGTGGTGTCATTAAATCACCAAAACTAAGAGATGTTCTTTCAATCTCCCCCTTTTTGGTGATTGATGACAACACACACACAAGAAAAATTAGGGCTCCCCCTCGACGGGAGCTCCCCCTAAATAAGAGCTTATAAGACACCAAGATAGATAAAACATGAAGTAGGTCACAAAGGTTTGCATGTCTTACACCACACATCACATAGTTCAACTTACGAAAAAAAGATACAAAGGCACAAGCTTAGAAGAGGCAAATAAGGCAAAGAGAAGCTTGTGCCCAACCCATGCAAATACCCGCACCTAAGAACTACTTCTCCCCCTTTGGCATCAAGACACCAAAAAGGGAAAAGAGCGATGCTACAAATGTCCCACAAGAATCACTCCGAAGCCGAGGCCTCGGACACCTCCTCCTCCTCACTATCTTCATCCTCAGGCACATCAACAGTCCACTCCACAAACTTGCTGTTCCAGTTCTTGTAGCGAACAAGGGGCGGAATCGCCGGCTGAGGTGGCATCTGAAGCTGAGCCATAATCTGCTGCTGATTCTCCAAGATGGTACGGCGCTCGGCGTAAGCATGATAATTCTCCTTGTGGATGGCCACATTCATACACAAGACCTTCTCAATAGCACGCTTGATCCAAGAACGTTTAGGGCGAGCCGCACCCCCAGAAGATGAGCTCACAGGAGCACGGGGAGGAACACGAGACGAGGGAGGAGCACGGCGGGCTGAAGAAGCACTATGAGTGAGGTGAGCAGACTTCCGGTTCATTTTGACCCTCCCATGAGATTCACAAGTAAGCTCCACATCTGGGTCGGTAACATCATCAGAAAACGGGTACTTGGCCTTGATGAGCATCATGACATAAGGAGCATAGGGAGGCACCTTCTTATTGATCACAGAGTCATACATCTCGTGGAAGATATAGTCCATAACATCCACAGGGTTCGCATTGGGCGAAGGGTACCCTGAGTAGCTGTCTCATGAGCAAAGTGAAGAAGATTCACCAGCCCTCCACGAATAGCATCATTGTTACCAGCACTTGGAGCAATGGACTCCCGGAACATGCGCAAGAGAATGTCATAGAGAGGAAGGAGCCCGTGGGTGGTGCCAACCTTGCTCTCATCACTATAAAGATCCTTCAGTTGAGCCTTGTCATAAGAGGACCCAACGATATGCATGCGAGTCCCCTCATCGAGCATGGAGCCAGAAAACCGGTAGCCAAGTATAGCAGCAAACTCTCTGAAGTTGGAGGTAAGCATATGAGTGTCTGACATCCAAGTCATCCCAATGTTTATGTCCTTGTCAAACACAACCGTCGCAAAGAATTGCTGAATCATGGTAACATTGTAGTTGCATTCTGTATCCATCAGACGCCTCAACCCCAAGCAGTCCACAACACGAATAGCAGTCCCAAAGTAATCTTCCTTCTTCATAAGGTGATCAAAGTCAATAGCCTTCATCGGGCAAACCCTTTTCTTTTCTGACATGGCCATATATACTTCATTGAAGAGAATCTCCTGCTCATGGCACCAGAAGCAATTGTCTATCTCCAAATCTCGAGGCTCTGCATAGAAATCCGTCTTGCGCCATTGAATGAACTCAGTCCTTGTCATCTCACTGAGAGTAACTTGCACAGCTTTCTTCTTCTTGCGTTCCCTTTCAAGCTGAGAGCGGCGAGCGGCCAAAGTCTCCTGGTCAGACTCAGAATCGAACTCGATGTCTTCAGGGCGAGGAGTGCCACGAGGAGGGCGAGAGGCCGCACGCTTGAAGCGACGACGAGAGGAGGAACCACCTGCAAGAAAAGGAATAGACAGACGGGAAAGCATAGATAAGCACTCGTGTCCGGCGGCTAAAAAGGACATAGCAGTGAGAAGAAAGTAACAATTTTGGTTCAGGTTCACACCGGAAATTCCGGCCCAGAAGGGGCGGAAATTCCGGCCGGCCGGAAGTTCCGGCCGCTGCACACCGGAAGTTCCGGTCTTGTGCAGCGGGCGGAAATTCCGTTGAATCTGAGCGAAAATCCACACTACTTTCAAAACACTACTAGGCAAGGAGAGAACTAGCCTAATGGAGCAATTCAACCGAAGGAAACTAGCAAATACCATCTAAATCGACTAGGTTAAACGAAGTTTGAGTTCGTCCTAGATTCAAAAATAGAGGTAGTTACCGGCGTCCATGGCGAAAAGCAAGTGGAGGAGAAGAATCCCCTCGACGAGGAGATGCGAAACCGGCCAAAAACCGGCGGAATCCGGGGCGGAGGCGGCCCGGTGGAGATCGTCCAACGGCAAGGGCTCCCGGGCGGAGAGAGAAGGAGGGGGCGCGGGAGGTGGAAGAACTGCTCGTGAGAGGCAGTTCACCCCGCGGCCCTGTTAAAAGGAGCCCGGTCACTTAGACCGGAAATTCCGGCCCCCGGAAATTCCGGCCCCTAAGGGCGGAATTTCCGGCCTGCCGCCAGAGATGTCCAAGATAAAACTGCCACACACAAAAACTGGACACGAGTGATTGAAAGCAATGGTTCAGGGATACGTTGGGGCTTAGGATAAGATCTCAACCTGTCTTAATATGGTACGACACTCATGTTTGCAAGATGCAAAGGTGAAAGGCCAAGCATGAGTGATTTTCCATGGCACGCACATAGTGACATATATAGGTCTAGGAAAAACCAAATGAAACACAAATGAAACCCAACTCCTCACATGAGGAGGTCGGTGGCCAAAGCCACCATATATGAGTATAGGGTGAGTGAGACACCGCGAAGATATATCTAGGGTCCTCACTCACAACTCATCATTGTAAGCTCACAATTCATGAAATTGAACATAGAGTATAACAATGAATGCATTAATCTAGGCATAATGGGGGGAGGGAGAGCCCAATGGTTAGGACAACACTCCCCCTATCTCCATGCCTACACCTAAACCAAGATAGAAGTTGAAACTATAGGTGAGCATGCAAGATGGTCAAGTCAAGATCCTCGAATCCACGATATTTAGTTCATTCCTCAAATAAGTGAATCTTGCTTCATCAAGTGGCTTCGTGAATATATCGGCAAGTTGATCCTTGGTTGGCACATAAGCAAGCTCAATATCTCCACGGGCAACATGATCTCGAATGAAATGATGACGAATCTCAATGTGCTTGGTTCTTGAATGTTGCACCGGGTTGTAGGCGATCTTGATAGCACTCTCATTGTCACACAAAAGAGTCACTTTGTCACAATTGACACCGTACTCCTTCAAAGTTTGCCTCATCCACAACAATTGAGTGCATGCACTTGCGGCGGCAACATACTCGGCTTCGGCGGTGGAGAGGGAAATGCAATTTTGCTTCTTAGAAGACCAACTCACCAAAGACCCACCAAGAAATTGGCAAGCCCCGGAAGTTGATTTCCTATCATCTTGATCACCGGCCCAATCCGAATCCGTGAAACCCCGAAGAGTGAAACATGAATCCCTTGGATACCACAAACCAAACCTTGGGGTATGAATTAAATATCGTAGGATTCTTTTGACCGCCAACATGTGGCTTTCTTTAGGAGCCGCTTGATACCTTGCACACACACCTACACTCAACACAATATCGGGTCTAGATGCACAAAGGTAAAGCAACGAACCTATCATGGAGCGGTAGAGCTTTTGATCTACATCTATACCCTTTGGGTTAAGTTGTAGATGGCACTTGGTATCCATAGGAGTCTTCTTCTCCTTAGCATCCACCATATTGAACCTCTTGAGCATGTCTTGGATATACTTTGCTTGGCTAATAAAAGTCCCTCCTCTCAATTGCTTGATCTCAAATCCAAAGAAGAACTTCAACTCGCCCATCATAGACATCTCAAACCTATCGGTCATAAGCTTTGCAAATTCATCATTAAAAGCTTTGTTAGATGAGCCAAAGATAATATCATCAACATATAGTTGGCATACGAAAAGCTCCCCTTTAACCCTTTTAGTGAAAAGAGTGGGATCGATTTGCCCAACTTCAAACCCACGGTCTAACAATAACTCTCTAAGGTGCTCATACCACGCACGTGGTGCTTGCTTAAGTCCATAGAGCGCCTTATCGAGCTTGTAGACATGGTTAGGGAAGTTGGGGTCCTCAAATCCCGGGGGTTGCTTAACGAATACCAACTCTTTCAAAGGACCATTAAGAAAAGCACTTTTAACATCCATTTGTTGCAATTTGAAGTTATAGCAAGAAGCATAAGCAAGGAGGATACGGATGGACTCAAGGCGAGCCACGGGAGCATAGGTCTCCCCAAAATCAATGCCTTCAACTTGAGAGTACCCTTGAGCCACCAAACGAGCCTTGTTCCTCACCACCATGCCATGCTCATCTTGCTTGTTCTTGAAAATCCACTTTGTGCCAATAACATTGCGGCACTCCTTTGGCTTCTCAACTAGCTTCCAAACCTTGTTGCGCTCGAAATTGTTGAGATCTTCATGCATTGCTAGCAACCAATCCGGATCTTCAAGAGCTTCGGCAACCTTCTTTGGCTCAAACATGGCAATGTGAGCTTGATGATCACTAAAATTTGCCAATTGCCTCCGGGTGGACACCTTGCTTCTCACATCACCAATAACCTTGTCAAGGAAATGTTCACGACGTTCCATGGTTCTTGCAACTCGAGCTTGACGACGGGCTTCGATATCCTCATTGCATCGAGGAGGTATCACTTGATCATCTTGATCATTTGAGTCCCCGTCTTGACCGGTAGGTTGACCTTGATCATCACTGGGCTCGGCTTCAACATTTGAAGAAGATGGTTGAGCAAGGTCTTGATCTTGGCTAGCGTCATGAGATGGAGAGTTTGACTCTTGCATAGCAACTTGATCAACGGGTTGAGGGTCTTCAACTTGTTCTTGGGTTGGTGCAACTTGCTCTTCTTGGGCAACGGTTTCTTGTGTAGATGAAGGCTCCACTTGAGTAGAGCATTGTCCTTCTCGATCCACCACAAGGGGTTCCTCAACGGTGTGGAAAAATCCCACACCCATTCTTCTTATGGCTTCTTGAGGTATTTCATCATCTACATCGGAAACATGAAATTGCGCCACTTGGGAGCCGTCATTCTCTTCGAACACCACACTACAAGATTTTATGATGCGCCGTGTGGCTTTATCATAGATTCTATAAGTGTGGGATTCGGCACCGTAACCAACAAATATACCCTCTAGAGATTTAGATTCGAATTTAGTTAAGCGACAACCTTTGATCAAATAGAAACACTTACAACCGAAGACACGGAAGTAGGAGATGTTAGGCTTGTTGCCGGTGAGAATTTCATACGGAGTCTTGTTCAAACCTTTGCGGAAGTAGAGCCGGTTGGATGAGTGACATGCCGTGGATATAGCCTCCGCCCAAAAGCTTAACGGAGTCTTAAACTCCGCAAGCATGGACCTTGCCATATCCATAAGAGTCCGGTTCTTCCTCTCGGCTACACCATTTTGTTGAGGGGTATATGCGGCGGAATATTGATGACGAATACCCTCTTCACTAAGAAACTCATTGAGGGTGTAGTTCTTGAACTCGGAGCCATTATCACTCCTAATAGCCAATATGGGGACATTGTGTTGACGTTGCATTTCGGTGGAGAAGTCGATGAAGGTTTGTTGGGTCTCACTCTTCAACTTGAAGAAATAAACCCAAGTGAATCTTGAATAATCATCGACAATCACCAAGCAATACTTCTTCCCACCAAGACTTGCTTCGGGAACGGCACCAAAAAGATCAACATGGAGAAGTCCAAGATCCTCTTGGATGAAATGATTGTCTTGCTAGGGTGAGAAGAATCATGCATCTTGCCTTCAACACATGCCCTACAAACACGATCCTTGGCAAAAGAGACATTTTCTTTTAGTCCGAGTATGTGGCCACCCTTGTGGAGACTTTGCAAAGTTCTCATGTTGACATGGGCTAGTCGGCGATGCCACAACCAACCCTTGTCGGCCTTTCCGAAGAGGCACATCGAATTTGTAGTGGTTTTCCCCGAAAAGTCAACCACAAACAAATCATCCTCGACGTACCCAACGAAAACGACCTTTAGAGTCTTGCTCCACAAGATGACCACAATATCAACATCAATAAAGACGGCAAAACCCATCTTATTAAGAGCATGAACGGAAAGTAAATTGTAACCAAGGCTTTCAACAAGCATGACATTTACTAAGGTGACATCCTTAGCAACCACCACCTTGCCTAAACCCGTTACCTTAGATTTTGATCGGTCTCCAAATGTGACGGTTCCTCCATTTATGCTTGTTCTCAACTCCGTCATGATCTCTTTGCTTCCGGTCATATGTTTAGTGCATCCACTATCAAGCACCCATTTTGACCCGCCGGAAGCATAGTCCTACAAGGAATCATTGCTTTGATTTAGGTCCCCATTTTTCAATGGGTCCTCTTTTGTTAGCAACAAGGGTCTTAGGAACCCAAATAGAGCGGTAAATAGGCACATTTCTAGGACCAACAAACTTAGCATAGACATCCCCATAATAATCAACAAAGATAATGTAATAGGGGTTAGTCTTTCCCGCAAAGTCATCACTAGTAGTTTTGCCCCTTGTGGCACTACCACTAGCAATGTTGACCCTTTTTGCTTGAGGGGCACTAGGAATGTTGGCCTTCTTTGCTTGAGGTGCTCTAGCATCTTTCATGAAGGACTCCTTCTTCTTCTCCTCCTCAACAAAACCAACACCACCTTTCCCTCCTTTGGAAGGTACGAAAGGCCTCTTACCACGGGAGATGGCATTAGCAAGGTTAACCTTCAATCTAGCATTTTCCTCAATAATATTTGCATGATCACAAGTAATAGGAGTAGAGGAGCTAGGCACATCAGTTTTAGATGGTTGAGCTTGAAGTTGTTCATACGACTCTTTGAGGGTGGAGAGCTCACTCTCCAAAGCCTTGTGAGCCTTAGAGAGCTTCTCTAACTCCTCGGTTAGTCTAGAATGACCAACGCCAAGCTCGACCTTTTCTTTCTTGCAAATTTTATATTTTGCTCTAGCATGATCACGTTCCTTAATGAGCTTAGCAACAATAGCATCATTAGTTTCTTCTATGGATTCTAGTTGTTCTTCAAGAGAAACTCTAAGCTCATGTTCTTCTTCAAGGTTATCTTTTAGAGAAGCAATTTCCATGGCATCATCTCTTTCTATTTTACCTTTAACCTCTAGCATTTCAAGAGCATCATCATATTGACTCATAAGAGTCTCAACATGCTTCTTGGTTTCACCTTGCATGTTAGATATAAAGTGATCCAAGGCAACAAGTTCCTCCTTAACTTCAAGGCTAGTAGGATCATCTACATTACTCATGGCTTTGGAAGTTAAAGAAGATGATACCTCATTGGCCTTGGCCATAAGACATCTTGCGGAAGAGGTCGAGACATTTTCATTGGGGGATTCAAAGAGAGATGGAGTTGATGCAATGGCAATCCTGGCCACTTCACTCTTGGTTTCTTCTTCTTCTTCTTCCCCGGATGAGTATTCCTCTTGAGCAATCAACACCATCCGTTGAGGTTTCTTGTTGGTGGGATTCTTCTTGAAGAATGGCTTCTTGTTGGGGATCTTGGGCTTAACCTTACGGACAAGTTTGCCTCCATGGTGTTCACGGTTTTCAAAGGGACATTCGGCTACGAAGTGATAGCGATCTTGGCAATTGTAGCACGAGCGCACCCTTTGGCCACCCTCCTTCTTTCCACTTGACTTGTTCACAAACTCTCTTGCCTTAGATGGACTCTTCCAAAAATCCTTGTGCGAGTGAGACAAAGTGAGAGCCGAGTAGTCCTTGAGGGTGTCCTCAAGCTCCTTGGGATCCCAATGAGATACATCTTCTTGTTCTTCATCATCACTGTCTTGTGCAACCATCTTGGCCTTCAAAGCAAGGGGAGAAATCTTGTGCATTCCAATGGCTCTAGCACGAGCATCTTCGGCGTTCTTGGCGGCCACTTTGAATGCGGACATCTCTTGCATGACTTCCATTGATGACATAAGGTGATAGTTGTGCCTCCCTTGGAGACTCTTCAAGTCGGATGACTCAAAGGGCCATAGAGCACTCACATACTTCCTCTTGATCCATGCATCATCCACATGAGTTGCCCCAAGTGACCGAAATTGAGTGGCAAGGGTCTTGAGTCTTCGATACATGTCTTCATGCTCTTCACCTTCTAACATGAAGAAGCCCTCGACTTGGTTGCTCAAGGACTCAAACCTATTCCTCTTCATGCTCTCATTGCCGATGAACTCATTGGAGAGAATCTCCCAAGCTTCTTTGGCGGTGGTGGCAAGCTCGATGTGGGACATGTGCTTCTCCCCCACGGCGGTTTGGATCATGTTGAGAGCCAATTCATTGAGTTGACAATCAACCACCTCTCTTCTTGTCATGTTGTTGGGGTCATGTGCCTTGAAGCCAACCTCGATGATCCTCCAAAGCTCGATTGAAGCACTCTTCATATAAGATCTCATAAGAAATTGCCAGTTAGAAAAACAAGATGGATTAAACTTGGGTGGGTCACCCCTATTGTTTATATGAGGATGAGGGATAGGTGGGTCGGGGGAGTATATATGAGGAACCTCACTATACGTCTCCTTCCCACTAGCATTTTTAGATGGGGATTCTTTAGTTCCATCACTACCCTCAACCTCCGATGCTCGCGCGGCGGAAGAATTTACCTCTAGTGGTGGTGGTGTGGGTCCTACTCCCTTAGGAAGGAGTTGCGCGAACATGTCACGCAATTCCTTCATTTGAGTGTCCATGGTGGATCTAAGACGTGTTTCCAAGTTATCAAGATCCTCCATGGTCACCCCGGGTTTAGGATCCGCATCATCATCGGAGGTACTCATACTCTCTTAGGCGGTGAAGCCTAGATATAGAGACAAGGCTCTGATACCAATTGAAAGGGGATCGTATGAGCACCTAGAGGGGGGGGGGGGTGAATAGGTGCTACCCAATTTTTATTTCTTTTTCAATTTAGGCTTGACACAAAAGATAAATTCTCTAGATATGCAACTACGGTGAATTTATCTATATGACAAGGACAAAAACAACTAAGCAAGAAACACAATACGGAGATAAGGGAGGAAAGAGATAACCGAAATGGAAGCACGCGGAGACAAGGATGTATTCCCGAGTTCCTCCTTGTTAAGGGAGTACGTCTCGTTGGAGGGGTGTGAGCTCGCCACGAAGGCCTACTCAACGCCACAAAGGCCTCACCCTATTCTCCGATGAACCTCGCCACAAAGGCCTAGTTCACCTTCCACTATCGGAGTCCTTCAAGGCGGAATCCGGAGCCCTTACAACGTTCTTGGGGCACACACCCACAACTTAATTGGGGGCTCCCAAATCAACAACTCTGTTACAATTACAACAACAAGTGAGCACAAGAATCTAGGGTAACACAAAGCTAACCCTAGAAGAGAAATCCCTCAAGTTAATGAGGGGGAAATGAAAAACGGCTTGGTGAAGATGTAGATCGGGTCCTCCTCCTTCAATCCTCCAAGAATCAAAGCTTTTGGTTGGAGGAGTTGAGAGATCTTGCAATTATGAGCTTTTGCTTTTAATGAAGAGAGAGGGTGCAAGAGCTAAAGAGCTGGAGGTAGGTGGAGGGGTATTTATACCCCTCCAGGATTTCTAGCCGTTGCAGGATTCGGGAGGCCGGAAATTCCGGGTTAAAGGGCCGGAAGTTCCGGCCAAGGGCCGGAACTTCCGGTCGGTAGACCGGAATTTCCGGTGGGCCGGAAATCTCCGGAGAGAATTTCTGCCCACAACCTCCGGGACCCCTCCAGAGAGGGATCCCCGAAAAGACTTAGTCGAAAACCCACAGAAATTTCCAGGGACCGGAACTTCCGGCCGGAAGGCCGGAATTTCCGCCCCACCGGAAATTTCCGGGGGGAACTTCCGGATTAAAGTTCCGGGACCCCTCCAGAGAGGGTTCCCAAAAATGACTTAGCCAAATTTCCACGAGAAATTTCCTTGGGCCGGAACTTCCGGCCAGGAGGCCGGAATTTCCGCCCTGCCGGAAATTTCCGGGGGAACTTTCCGGAGGAAAGTTCCGGGACCCCTCCAGAGAGGGATCCCAAAAATGACTTAGTCGTTTTTCCACCCGAAATTTCCTCGGGCCGGAACTTCCGGCCTGAAGGCCGGAATTTCCGCACCACCGGAAATTTCCGGGGGGAACTTCCGGGGGAAAGTTCCGGGACCCCTCCAGAGAGGAATCCCAAAGATGACTTAGTCGAAATCGCGCTAGGGACGGAACTTCCGCCCGTAGGCCGGAATTTCCGCCCCCCGGAAATTCCGCCCAGAGGGCCGGAACTTCCGGTCCTGAAACAACCAGAAATCCATTCCTTAAGGAGCTCTTCTTCATCTTTGATCTTTACTTCGAACTTTTCACCTTTTGGGTCTAATCACCTAGAAACCTGTCAACATACTTAG
Source organism: Puccinellia tenuiflora (assembly GCA_012064385.1). NCBI lineage: Eukaryota > Viridiplantae > Streptophyta > Magnoliopsida > Poales > Poaceae > Puccinellia > Puccinellia tenuiflora. The sequence continues at coordinate 262,295 of QRDG01002424.1, read as the reverse complement.
CCAAACAAGATTAGCCCATAATGTGTGGTGTCATTAAATCACCAAAACTAAGAGATGTTCTTTCAATCGTCTAGATTAAAATAAGGACAATAATCTCATAATCGAAACATGATCACCAAAAAGAATTACTCATAAAAATAGAACAACCACTTGTCTTTAACATGAATAACCGTCTCACAAACTAAGACACACTAATTTAAATATCACACTTAACTTGATTACAAAAACTCATTCAAATCCTCTAATAAAAAACGATAAATGTAGAAGTAGAATGTCGCCAACATCAACTCCTTGATTGCCACTATCCTGCGATATCCACTCAGTCCCTCCATGCACTTCTCAAACGGCAGGTCCTGTTTTCATAAAACAGCACAAGTATCAAATACTTAACTTGCCACAAGTGTAAATGGGAAATAAAACATTTATAACTTGTATATCAAAATATACCTTCTGCATTGACAAATTCTCCTGCTATGGGTTCCACTTTGACATGACGCAGTCGAGAACAAAACTCATAGAAAGTGATCGAATCCCCTCCCATGACATAGTCTCTGACATAATTCTTGAAGCTGGGGGGAAGCGAGAGCAGCACCCCATCTATTGCGAATTCATCCGTCATCAAGTAGTCCCAAACAAGCACTAGACGGTGATGAATCTCATGCATCTTCCTCAGGTGTTGTTCCAAATAAGTGTTTTCTTCCATCTTGAGTGAAAGAAACTCATTCAGATTCTCAAACCTCGCAATTATGACTAGTGCTATGAACCTATTTTTTAGCTCATCAACAATCTCATTGGCACGCAAGTCTTCGAATTGACTACAAATGTAACGTGTATCATCATCTGCTGAAAATCGTTTGTTTATATCCTGATTTAGTTATAATGAAAAATAGAGGTACAAAAATAGTTAGAAGTTAAACTTCTTGGAGATAGTCATATGTTACATCATTCTTGATATGTTTAGGTTCATTTGGTTTCCTGTCATCATCTGCTGAAATTATTTGCTTATATATTATCATCATCTGTTGAAATTATTTCTAAATTTGTCAATTTAGAAATCGAAGATGACGTCGACATGCTTGGTGATGGAGGTGATCGAAAAGGACCCGATGCAACGCACGGGCAAATTTCCTAGGAAAATTGCAGGGCTGATGAACAAATTCGAACCTCCGATACAAAGTCTCTTGAATTTGCAGAAACCATAAAACATATAAAGAAGTCAAGCTTATCCTATAGTATAAATTGTACATTTAGTATAGTTTTTTAGTATGTACGAAGTCCAAAGTGTGTGCAAGCGGTCATGCATCATAGCAAGGATATCCAATGTGATAGGCCTCCTGGTTTTCTTAACCAACGTCTGATTTGTGGTGATAGGGGCGGCATCAAAAAATCAGATCGCCAAGCAACCTATTCACGCAATAATTCTACACCAATAATGCACAACATAATGGACGTTGCCCAGTTCAACCCATAGCACCAAATCATGCAGTCATAGCCGCGGACATCTTGCTTAACTGGAACTGCTTGTACAAAGATAAGCCCCAAACCTGAAGAGAAGGAGGAGCGCATGGCACGACCTGATTGTACTGGACCTTTACTGTGTAGGAGAGCAACATGGGCGGGGAAGTCCCGGCGGCATGGTGCGACCGCCAGCAGCTCATCGAACAGCCGCGCCGAAAAAAGCTGGCACTGGCTCGGTCTCCTGTTGTTCGCGGCAATACAATATGAGCAGCGCTAGTACTGTCTCCGAACACGGACGCAAGTTTCTGCCAGCGCCGCCGCGGGTTCCCTCACCGGTCACGTCCGCCTCTTCGTTTAAAGTCCACAGCGCCAGCGCTGGCCAGATCGTTTTGTCGCCTTGATCGCGTGGGCATCATAGGATGAGCGACGACATGAATTGCACGCAGCAGAGCGCCATCGACCAGAGTCTTTCCGCGCCGGCGACCAGCAGCGTGGTGATCTAGCTCCCAGCCACGGACGCAAAGCTTGCCGCGCCTGGAATTGACAGCGGGCCGGCAAGCCGTGTTCTTCTCGTTCTTGCTGCGGGCCAGATCGACGTGAAGGCTCTTAGCCCGGCTGCACATCGACTGGGAGACTCCCCAGTGCAGGTGTGGTCGTGGCCGTGGTGGAACCAGGGAGAGGCGTGTGCCGACGAGGTACCTGAAAGAACAGTGACTACTACCCACCTGGTTCGATTCAAGAGTTTCTTTGCAGTTCTGCAAACTTCAAAAGCAAGTAGAGAACTTAGTCCCATGTTTACAATTAACAATATAAGATCAAAAGGTTACACAAGAAATGTAGTTTACCTTTCCCGAAGAGACAGAATCATTCCTGTGGCAACACCTGGTGCACTCTCCTCCACCTTTGTCTTTCCCTGCATACAACTTGCCGTCTTAAACGAATTTTTTTTATATCCCCTAAAAACACGAAAAAAAATTATGCATGAAAATGCCGAAACTTATAGGACTATACTATTCGTTAAGCAAGAAGTGTGTCCAAGAGGATTATCCATATGTCTGCATGTTTCCATTATCCTATAACTATCTTGTTTCCTAAGTCCTAACCCCACATTCCCATGTGAAAACAGCCATAGTACATCGTTCTTCGCACCATATATTCTGGTTAGTAACAGCTTCACCAAGGTGCGTCCGCCATAGCCTCCGCTTCCGTCGTGCCAACAGCTAAACCCTAGCGGAATCACGGCCTGTGCGGCCGCCCGGAAGTGGTGCTGCGACGGCGAGGGTTTGGGTCTGGGGCGCCGGAGAAACGGGACCTGTGTGGGAACTGGGAAGAGGAAGAGGGCTCTGCTTGTGGGCCTTTGGGAACGAGTATCGCACAGGCGCACGGCCCTCTCTCGTGCGTGCCTATCATTTTTTTTTCTGGTGAATTCCTTTTTTCGTGTGTCCGAATTTATGACTGCGTTTACTTCAATTTTCTGCCACATTTTTTATCTTGAATTTGTTACATTTTTTAAGTTTCTTCCTTTGTCTTCTTTCACAATTTCTCAATTATGACTAATTATATTCCCTCTGTCCATAATAGATGTCAAAACCTTGTCTAAATTTAGATGTATCTAGACACACTACTTTAGTGAATAAGATACATCCGAATTTGCACAAACTTTTGACACCCCGGTGTGTTTTGGCATGCGTTCGCTAGCGCATCACCCGCTTCTGGAGCCATCAGCGTCCATCGGCCCCAACGCAAGCCATCATATTGCATCTGCCGTGACATCACCACGACAGAACATGCCATCACATGGAGTAAGTGAATGGACCATATTGCACTCTTTCTATAATGGGTCAAATTACATGTCTAGAAACATATTAGATTCAGCTGCAGGAGGTGCATTCATGAGTAGAACTGTCCCTGAAGCCAAAGCCATCTTAGAAAACATGCTATTACATCATAGTCAATGACACACTGAAAGGGCACCTAATCCTTCATCTAGGAAAGTCAATTCCATTGAAGAAGTAGATTCATTATCCTGTAAAGTTGACACAATACTGTGCTACATATCTAAACAAAATATTGATAATGTTCCATTGCAAGATCTTGTAGGAAATAATTCTAAAAACATAGATGTCAACCATATTAGGAACTTTAGAAATAATGGTATGGAAATAATAATTATGAGAATTTTTATGAGAAGTTACCTTATAATTATCCTAGCCGATCCTACATACCATATCCCCGTGCCAATGAGCCACAAAACAAGTGGAAACTTGCTAATGAAAATATTGAGTACCGGCTGGAAGACGAGCGCGGTCGGCAGTTGCGCGCCGGTCGCAAGTGACAGAGCAAGGAAGTCCAGGACGCGTCGCTTGCCTGCATCCACGAGTCCGAGCTCGGCGTACGCGCCGCCGCGCCCGAGTGCGAGATGGCGGCGCTCATGACTGGGAAGCGCTCAATCACGCCGGCGGAGGCAGAGCGCGCCCTCGCCTGCGCGGCTAGGATGGGCAGGAGGAAGGCGGCCGCGGCAAGGTGGACGCCGACGGCCCGAGCCCATCTAGCGGCTAGAAATTGGAGTGAAATCCTCGTGCCTAGCGAGGCCGTCGCCGTCGAGTGAAATCCACGGCCTCACCGGCCGCGGCGGCGAGTCCTAGGTAGCTAGCGTAGGTAGAAGTATTAGGAAAAAAATTGTAATATGTATTATTTTAATGAAAAATGAGATTTAGTCTATAACTGCTGGGCCAGGGAAGGACGCGAGACGCATCCGCGTGCTATCCGCAGCCACGCAAAGCCGGCCCAAATTTGAGCCCGTTTTCGGTCATGTAGGACGCCACGGTGCACCGTTTTGGGTATGTGTTGGCACGTTGGTTCACGATTTTTTATCCAACTCAACCCTTTCGGACGCACGGACGCGGGATGGTCGCCGCGATTAGAGATGGCCTTAGGGTGTGTTCGGTTTGAGAATGGAGTGGAATGGAATGGAACCATTCCATTCCACAGTCATGGAACCGTTCCATTCCTGTGTTCTTTTTAGACAAAAAATTGTCACGGAACCGTTCCATTCTTATGTTCTTTTCTGGAATGGGGGTGGAATGGAATGGAATGAGAACGACATCAAACTCGATTAATTATTTCCTAATCTAGATTAATTATTGCTAAACTTAATTAATTATTACTAAACTTGATTAATTAGTTCTAATCTTAATTAATTATTCCTAATCTTGATTAATTATTGCTAAACTTGTTTAAATTAGAGTTAATCACCCAGGATTACTGTTCCGTTCCACCCAATCCGGCCGAATCGCCGGACCAGTCGATTCCGCATATTGAGGGAATATTCCCTTTTCTGGTTCCACTCCATTCCGAAACCGAACGTAAGAATGGGTTCTGGGAACGGAATGGTTCCATTCCATTCCACCCGGTTCCAGAACCGAACACACCCTTAGTCGCCTGTCCGCTGCGCCCCCAAGCTGACCGAAATGGGTCGTCGTACCAAATGTGTAGCTACACCGAGAGTGAATAAAATGAACTCAGCGGTACGTGAACTTGGATATCTGGCCGCATGTGTATGCATCGTGATCCGCAGCTTCATCATTGCCCAAATGCACTAATAAGCAGCAGACAGCGCGAACACGGCGGCTAATGGCCGTACGTGGTTGTTCTGTGAATAGCCGCAGTGTGGCCGTACGTGGTTGTTCTGTGGATAACCGGTCTGGCCGGCTTTCGAACAGGAGTGGACCTAGTCCTTCGGCGTGGTAAATATTACTTTTACCTGATAGGGGTAGCTTACATACTCGGCTGAGGCTCATGTGTTTGACATGTTTGGCTCCGCTTCCTTTTTCCCCCAGAGTCCACCGCCGACCACCGTCTGGGCACCAAAGGGCACATCGTGTAGGCCTTGTTTACTTGTCTGGTATTTTCGGGGGTGGGAGGGGAAGATACCGGCCCACGACCTAATCCCGAAAGTTCCCGGATGGCCTGTTTACTTGTCTGGTATATTTCGGTACTATCCCGGCCCATCCCGGATTTTCCCGACCCAGTAGGCATCGCCCTCCGGTATTTGCAGCCACGAGGTCAGGCCCGTGTATCGTCTCGTGGAAGGACGAGACGAGAGAGGCGACGAGGGAGGCGACGAACGGCGGCGGGGAAAGGGGACGGCGGCGGGGACTGAGCGAGAGCTACACGACGGCGCCAACGAGATACTACCCCTGCGACTGGTCACCGGTATGTCCTCGCGCTCCTCCTTTTTTTCCCCTCCTCCATAGCTAGGGTTTCTTGGTGAACGGCGGACGGCGGCGGACGGCAACGGAGCTCCGAGAGCCTGCACCCGCGTCCGGATCCTTCTCTCCACGCCGTTCTACTCCACCTCGCCACGCGAACCCATCCGCCGTATCCACCTTGGCCGCCCGTCAGATGTTCATATCGAAGCATACGGTGTCATGTCAGATGTCATGCCACAGACAAAATATATTGTAATAATCACTTTGGAAGAGTTTGATTGGTAGAATTTGGAAAGAAACGGAGATTTAGTGGTTGAAATTAAGGTCAGTAAGAACCTAAAACATAATTAGCTTAATGCTTATCAATATTGGTAGGATAGCGACCTATTGTGGAGCAATAGAAGTACAACGGAAAGCCAGGACATAAAGAATACTAGGCGAACATCACTGCTGTTTGGGATGAAGATAGGTTGCCGGTGCATGATATCTGGCATGTTAAGATCCCCTTTCGTCCCAAACCTATTATCCCGTGTGTCGGCCTCTGCAGCGATCTTGGATGCTCCTAAAATGAACAAACTAAAGAATCCATAATCGAAACGTAGGCGCCATCACTGAGCAACTAACTAACTGTTATATGTGCAGCAGTTAAATAAGAATCGTGACCAAACTCACCTTTCGTCTTAGCATCAGTCTGACATGACACCGTATGCTTCGATACGTTATACTAACTAGGTAATTTGGCACGGCGGCACACCGCACCCGCTGTGCTTGAAAATGTTGGAATCTGTCAAAAATTTTCAGTTAGGGTATATCGATATTATACTTAAAAGTTTGGAATGATTAATTATGTTTGTATTTGTTGGAATGGATGTGTAGCATTAGGAAAAGAAATACCGAGGTGTGGAAAATTCAAATTTCGTAAATGGCCGCATTCGGAAATTGTTTATGTTTAATTCTGTTGGAACTTTAAAAAAAAAATTTTGTACTTATAAGTTGTTGAAGTTTCAAAGGTTGTTAAACTTTGGAAGGTATTTTTGTGTGTTTTTTTTTGACGTTTGGTAAATGCTTAGATTTCGAAGGCATCTGAATTTTTTTGAAATGTTCGTGTAATTTTTTTTTTTTGGAATTTTCAAAGTTGAATTTTTTGATCGTGTGTCATAGTTAGTCATCATATAGTTTTTTTTTTGTGTGTTAATGTTGACATAGTTGTCACATTGGAAGATGTAAAAAAAATTGTAAGAAGAAAATAGAATTGAAAGGAAAAAGAGGGGGGAAAAAAAGGAAGGGGAAAAATAACAGGGGGAAAAAAATCCGGCCTGTCCAGCCCACTAAGCGGCCCAGCCCATGCCCTGGGTGATGTGTGCTTTTTTGGGATGAAAATTCGCATAGAATTATTTTTGATGGTTAAGGGATTTTTTGGCAGGAATGGTGATCGAGGAAATTTTTTTGGCACAAACTGTTCATCGTAACACTGTTCACGGCGCCGTGTGATGGCAACGGGTTTGGGAAAAAAATTGTTCGTCGAAACCACTGTTCATCGCAGTCTCCCCCGGTACTGTTCACGATACCGGCCCTGTTCATCGACGGCCGGAACTGTTCGTTAGAGGCGACGGGGACTGTTCGTCTGGTACCGGCTCTGTTTTAAAAAAAACTGTTCGTCGACCGCCTCCTCAGTACTGTTCATCGTCTACCGTACTGTTCATTCCGCACTGCAGAAACAACCGGGACTGTTTCGACGCACTGTAGCGCCAAAAAATGGTACTGTTCATTTCCGTCGCCGGTACTGTAGCAGCGACCGGGCTGTTCTCCCGTTGGCTGTAGCAACGCAAACCGGCACTGTTCATTGTTGATACTGTAGCGTTGATGCTGTTCATGGTGTGTTTGCTATTGCAGGTGCGACGTGGCGTAACACGGTTGGTCCAAACAACGGCTGAGGCGACGTGGCGGGACCTGGCTGGCTGAAGAGGTGGAGCGCCGTGGGAGCTCAAATCCCACGGGATTTTATATAGTGTATAATTCTTATTGCTGATTTGAGGGTACAGTAATTCATTTGTTCTTGTTCAGTTATGCTGCATTCTTGATGTACATGCAGTCAGCGTTATTTTAGAGGCTTGCATTCTTTTGATGTACATTGCATTCGTATTGATAATCAGTGTTGTCTTCAAATTTACTCTTCATGTCACTTGTCGGCACTGTCAATATTTTCTGAAAACAATCTATGTGTTCCAAGGAAAAATTAGCTAGCGGCTGTACTGTTTTGCTTGTACTTCATTAGCCATGGTCTCATTTAGTAACCAGGGTGTTATATTAGTAACTTTTGATTAAGAAGCTTCTTCTTTTTTTGTTAGATACCTGCGCCTTGGCATATTGTTGGACTGGACGAACCACCTCCCTCTTGGGACCCCGTGAAAACTCCTGTTTTCGGTATGAATCCTATTTACTGCTTGTACTTGTTTTGAAACCATGAAATCTAGCTCTTGTATTCTTATTGCCCGCCTTTAATTGCTATTGTTTTAGTACTGCAATGGATCCACAAAGACTAGAGCTTATTAGGAAGAGGAGAGAGGATGGAATTACATGGTTTACAGGAATGATTTTTTTGTGTCACAAGCTACTTGTTAGTTTACTTGTTGTTAGATTATAGCTAGAGGTGAAAATAAGAGATGTTGCTCAGCAACTTTGAAGATTTTACTTTGAAAAATTGCTTGAACGATAGTCATCATACCTGAATCTTTGACCGCAGTGCATAGTTTTAAGCGTGACTGAACATAATTATATAAGCTCTTGCTGGAATATAATCATTTGAGTTTGAAAGGACTATTTCTGTTACCACTGCCTTCACCAACAACTGTGGTACTACTCTGAAAATTTGGTCTTTTGCATTGCTGTGAACCCCCAAACTAGATCAACTACTCATAAAATCCATGCATTAAAACTTAAACTGAAATCTGTGTGTTAGGACTGTTGACGGGTGTTTGCATTCTAATCTGCCAAGCGAAGGGTTTTTGCATACACACACTCATGTTGTTTACTTCCTCATTTTTTGTATCTTCTTCCGTTGAAGAGTGGTATATGCCCTGTTTTGATGGTTTGAGCTCGGCTGTTTAGTCTGTCACGGTTCCATGAAATATATTACAATGGTTACTGATGGGGTTGTTTATTGTTTGTGAAGGGTCCCATTTCGAGCTGGAGGTCCTCTGGTGGCGGCGGCGTGGTTTCCGGCGGAGTTTGGAAGTTTCATGTGCTCATAGTTCTTGTTACTATCTTTTTGTTCGGAAGTTCATGTGCTCATGGTTCTTCATGTGCTCATGTTCTGATTTTTTTGAGCTGGAGGTGCTCATGTTCTGAAGTTTCATGTGCTCATGGTTCTTCTTACTATCTGTTTGTTCTAAGTTGTGTGTCATGGCTTCTAATATTTTACAAATTGTATGAAACTGAGTTTATGGCGGCAGTTGCTCATCTGTTGGGTCGAGCATTTATTGATGTGTGTTCTTGTTCTTGTTCGATAAATTGCTCATCTGTTGGCTCATCTCTTATTTTCACCTCTAGCTATAATCTAACGCCAGTAAGAGCTTGCAGATTACTGTCGACTTTGCATAATGCTGTCTGTATGCTTGCCACGGATATTGCCGTTTGGATACTTGAGTCACTGTACTTGATCGCACTATGTGCATGATACTTGAGTCACTTTGCAGAATTTCTGTGTGTAAAGTCATCCATATATTTAGAGCAAAGATTGGATTTTTATTATCTAGCTTAATACACCACAATCCCCTCCCATCCCCAAAAATCAAAGTAACTAGAGTGGAGTTGGGAAATGAGGGGAAATGTGGGGAAATGTGGGGAAATGAGGGGATTGGGTGAAAGTGGAGTTTCACCAAATCCCCTCCCATCGCCAAACCCCTAGGGGGTGAAAATACCCTAGAAGTAAACAAGGCCTTATTTATCAAAAAAGATCTAGCACCGTCGCATCGACGAACTAGATTGCGAATGGCCGATGTAGCTGGCGACCCTCCTATAGGTCGACCTGCGGCCGGGCCAAAGGACGCTGGCGTACTTCTGGGCGGGCTTCCTCCCGAGACCATCGTGCTCACTGCCTGTCTCAGGCGAGACACCAGCGGTTGATGTGTCGGGCAATGGAGACGCTCGGCTGCTGTCCCCTCCATCTGTCAACGGCGTCCAGATGATCCGGGGGCAATGACGACACCAGTGGGCAGTGGTTGATTGTGTCGGCCAATGGCGACGGTGCTCGAATCAAAGCTTGGAGGCGAGAAAGAGAGGTCGTGGATCGCTTCTGGTTCACATCGAGCTCTCTAGTAGTTGGTAGAGGCAAATCCTATTCTCCGCTCGTTGCGGAACCTAAGTTTCGTTCCGCAACGAAGCGAGGTAGGTTGGGATAGGCCTATTTAGCACAAGCTGTGGTTTTTCCTTCCGGTTTGGTTCCTTTTTTACGTTTATTCGGTTTCTGGATTTTCGTTTTTCTCTGGCATGCAACTGGTTCTGCGGGTTTTTCTTTTTTTCGTCGGGTTTTTTTTGTTCAGCGACCATTTTCAAAATTTGTTCATTTTCAAAACTTGTTCATTTTCAAAATTTGTTCATTTTCGAAAATTATTCATTTTGCAAAATTTGTTCATTTTCGAAATTGTTCATAAAAAAATTCATTATCGAAATTTGTTCATTTTAGAAAACTGTTCATTTTTTAAAATTGTTCATTAAATTTGTTCATTTTCGAAAACAGTTCATTTTTGAAAATTTTACATTTTTTAGTTATGTTTCGTTTCAAAAATCTAATGTTTTTTCAGAGAAAGAAATTATAAAATAGAAAAATCTGGAGATGGAAAACTTACCTGGGCCGGCCCAATTGGGAGGGCGACGTGGGTGGAGCTTGCCTTCGCTTCCGCAACGAGCGGAGCATAGGCGCTCCCGTCGGTAGACGGTAATCACTAAAAAAAGGGAACCCTTCGCGAAGGGAACTTTTCCTCCGCTGTCCTCGCGCCAAGTGGCGCCTTCTCCTTTGTTCTTTTGTTTGAATATTCGCCACGTGTCGCAACAGGAGTTAAAGTGGGGAGGAAGAGAGAGAAAAGGAAGGGTACAGGTGGGAGGGAGTTTCTCTTTTATTTTCTTGAACCGAAGTTTAAAAACGAAATATCTTGAGAACCGCTTATTCAAATTACGAACCGTTTTCACTTTTGAACTCCTCGCGTCGAGATCTTCAAAACTAGATCCCATGTCGATAGGTTTTGACGAACTTTTTTTTTATACATCTAAAAGCTGAATAGCTGTACATCCGGTTTGAACATAGCTGTACTTCGGGTTTGAACTTACTTGTACATCCGCTGTCAACGTGTTTTGCACTCCGTTTTCTATGTACTTGTACTCGGTGGGAGGGTAGTTTTTTCTTTTATTTTTTTGAACCGAAGTTTAAAAACAAAATATCTTGAGAACCGGTTATCCAAATTACGAAGCGTTTTCACTTTTGAACTACTCGCGTCGAGATCTTCAAAACTAGATCCCATATCGATAGGTTTTGACGAACTTTTTTTTTGTACATCCAAAAGCTGAATAGGTGTACATCCGGTTTGAATATAGCTGAACTTCGGGTTTGAACTTACTTTTACATCCGCTGTCAACGTACTTTGTACTCCATTTTCTCTGTACTTGTACACCCTATTTACACTAATCTGTACATCCGAATGGCTACATTATATACTTTCTGTTCTATATACTCTGTACTTTTGTGTGGCGCGTTAGCGTAGGTGTTAGGGTACGGAGGATTCATCGCGTCGACGCTGTATAGCGTCGACGAGCGATGAAGCCTCCGTACCCTAACGCCCCGAGGCTGAGTCCCCCCGTACGCCGCGGTAGCGGCGACGGGGGACGAAGCCGAGCCGCTAGATTAAGAAAAACTTGTAACTTGCATATATTAGTTAGGCTTGGGGGTGAGGGTGGCAAGTACCCAAATTTATATACCGGTATGCAAGAGAGATTTAGATTTAAGTAGCAGCATGAGTTTGTACACCGTGGATATACACCGATGTGCGCGCGGATGTACAACGATGTGCGCGCGGATGTACAACGATGTCCGCGCGAATGTACACCCGTGTGCGCGCGGATGTACAGGGGAGCTGGGGTGGGGAAATTCGTTTTTGCTTCCTTCACTTCGTATTCAAATTCGATTTTGTTTTCTACATGCGGGACAAGCGTGCTCCCGCCACGTGGCACACTTAGGAGCTAATAAAGTTCACTTTACAAAGGGAATCCTTTTTATAGTTGTACCCTTGGTAGACGAGTTAATTACAACGAACGAGAGTGGTGGGGTGGCCTGGTGCTGGGCTGGCCTCATTTATGAACAGATTGAGCCCAAGTCCGGTGATGTATGCCGCGTACTCATCTTCTCACCGCCATGCATCGCAAGGGACACCACCCATCTGCATGTTGTGGTATTTTTTGACAAATCTGTCCAATTTTCAAAACTAATTCCTCTTCTGACGCCTTTTTGAAACTATTTCAGAATCTGACCCTAAGTTTAGCGCCAGTGAGGATGGAGCTGAATTTGTACAGGTCGGCGCCAAAAATATAGACTCGGCGCCAAGAAAAAATAGCAAAAAAAAAAATCAAATGCTTCGGCGCCATGTGGATTGGCGCCGACCTCTTTTTTGCATTTTTTTTATCCATCTTTGTTTACGGCGCTGGAAATATTTGGCGCCGACCTGTACAACTTCGGCTCCATTCTCGTTGGCCCTGATCTTAGGGGCCAGATTCCGAAATAGTTTTGAAAAGGGGTCAGAAGAGGAATTAGTTTCGCCAAATAGTCAGATTTGTCAAAAAAAAATTGTCAGATTTGTCAAAAAATACCATGTTGTGTCTCGTGGGACAAACTTCTGTTAGCAAATCATAGAAAACACTGGAGGGAAACATTACACTGATATATTACGTGATCAAAATCCTTACTTGCTGGTTTGGGCATCTGCAAAACATGATCGGCGGGAGTGGTCCGGGAGGGACGCGTGCGCGGCGACAGGTTGATGATGACTGCGAGTCAGCGACATGTCTGCTGGTGCTTGGCAGTTGGCACATACAACTGTTCCAGCGAGTTTGGTAGCCGTCTTTGACAAAAAAATTCTCTTTGTAACAATTTCACAAAATGACCTATTGATGAAACAATTTCACTCTACCTATTCCTTTTGTGTGACGCCTTTGACTTAGGCGCCACACTATACTGTGTGACGCCTTTGCTATAGGCGTCACACTGTGTGGTGCCTCAGGCTTAGGCGCCACATAGTCTAAGGTTTAGAGCAACTGAGTCTGGTCCTTAGCCATGAAAACACATAGTCAGAATGTGTGATGCCTATGGCAAATGCGTCACACAAAAGGGTTAGTTGGAGTGAAATAGTTTCGTCAACAGGTCATTTTGTAAAATTGTTATACAGAAAGGTTATTTTTGTAAAATTTGCCAGTTTGGTATTCTGTGGTTTTCTACCCATCAACGGTGACATGAGGAACAACAAAGAGGCGGAGGAGGCTTCAGAGTGCCGATCGCTGAGGTATCGCCACACCGGCCGCGTCCAAACCGGCGCCCCAATAGGTTTTTTGAAAAAAAAGAGTCAAAACATTAAAAACAAATTTGAATATAGGTTTTCGAATATGATGCCTATGCCAACATCCGGCCACCAAATCGCCGGCATACATAGTCCAGCGCCAAAAAGAACAACTTGGGCTTCGAGGCCAAATGATCACAGGAACGGCGTCCTCAGTGGTTTCCGGCGATTCGTCCATCGCCGGGACGCGCTGCATGACCGCCGGTGGAGGCATGGACGCCGCTGATGCTGTCATGGACACCACGGCTGCAGCTTGCGCCGCCAGCACCTCCTTGCCGATTTTCTCGCGGTACAACTCATGCCACGCCCTCGCCAACGGGTCCATCTTCCCCAAGTCCGCCATCAAAATATGTGCTTCTTGGGTCATCTTGGCCAAGGAAAGATGCGTCTCTTCGTTCGTGGCTTTAATGGCGGCGGCAACAGCTTCCATCTTCGCCGCCTCCATCCTCTCCTTCTCCAACGCCATCTTCTCGTCTTGCTTATCCAATATTGCCTTCCAAATGGCGGCAGACCTATCCGATGCCTCCTTGTTATCCGTGGAGAAGGAGGACATCATCTTGTCGAAGGAGGCGTCCATGGTGGCCAATCTAGGCGACGCATTCCTCTCAGCCTTGGCCTTCTTGTTGCCAATGGGGCGCCCGGCTGAGGCGGCAGCTGTGACCGGCCCATCTTCTCCAACGCCGTCCTTGTTGCGAGTGAGGCGGATGGTGTCCCACTTCTTGCAACCCTCAAGTTTCTTGAAACAATGCATGAAGCTGAAGTCTTTTTTTTTTTTTTTTGTGCCGCCGTTCTTCCTCTTGTACATTTCCAGGGCGTCGTAAAGCTAGCAAATGACAATCGTAAAGATATTAACAACATAATCTATGCTACATGATCCAATGAACATGGAACAAGCATACCCAATCCACCATCGATTTTCCGCTCACTTTCCTTGCCTTGATATTTTCAAGGTAGCCATGGAATTTGCTCACCGCCGCCTTGATTATATCCCAACGGTGAGAGAGGGCGCCCTCGTTCCGGAACATGTGCATGACGGCGTACTCACCATAGTTCTTTCTCTCATTGAATTGATCAAGAACGCGCTTGTAATACCTGCCGGCGGATTGATTGGCGCCGGTGACGGGGCAGAAGCTGACTTGCTTCCACGAGTCGATGAGGCACTCATCCTCCATGGGCTGCCACCTTTGCCCACGAGTGCCGACGGCCGTCCTCTTCCTCTTCGTGGCCACGCCGGTGATGGCGTCGATCAGCTCCTCCTCGGCCTCCTCCCCCTCAACCGCCTCACCGACATCCTCGTACGCCTCTTCTTTGTCGTAGTCGTCGTTGTTCTCGGCTTTGAAACCGCGGCCACGGTACATGAAGCCACTCAAGATCTTGACGCTGTTCATCTATGTAAATGCATGAATTTGACTCGCCGGTGGTCTACAGTTTGTGCACAAAACATAGTACAAAGAAATACTCACATCGTCGTCGCCCAAGGACACGCCGAATGTGCTGTTGAACACCTGGTGGGTGCTCCTGCTGCCGCCGCTGAAGAGGCTGCAGGGGAGGCCAGTGCCGTCAGTCACGTGGCCGGTGATTACTCCCAAGTGCAGGAGATCAATTGTAGTACCTTTCAATATGAAAAGCTTGTCAAACCCACGAGGAGCTGAAGGTATTAGTTAGTGAATTTGACAGGAAATAAATGAAAGTTGCAAAGTTTTGATATTTTGGGTGTATAATGATTTGCAGGAAAAGTAAAATACTGACAGTAAAGTGCAATAATAATAAATAGCTCTTTTCAGAGAAAGCCCAATCCCCTTCTCAATTAAGAGGACAAGCTCAAGTGCGTGTGGTGTGAACTAATATGAGGAAAACGTTCCCGAGGCGGCATGGATTTACTTGGCATTTAAACTCCCTACAAGTGAATGAGCAGTTTGTCAAGTTTTATTCTTCATATGTCAGAGCTATAACTACGAGTAACCATTTTCATGAGCTACTACACCTTATGATTGTCCCTAAGCCCAACTAAATGAAACTCAGCAAAAATTAAGACACTAATGTCCAACCATAGCCTTAAACACTAAGGTCCCCGATATAAATCTCTCTAATGAAACTCAATTCATTGGAGATTGGTTTCTGTCATTCCATCCTCTCCAACTCCTATCATTAAACTAAAGTGTAACCCTATGAGCCTATATAGGTGAAGTAATGTGCAGTCAACGTTCACACACCACCATCATATATAGAATTACATATAAAAAATTGAAACTTGACCAAATACTCATTGCATCTCATATAGAAATCATAGCCAATTCAACCTATGCCCTCAGGAACATGGGGAACTACTCACAAAGTGAAATCATGATGTGGATCAGTGGCATATGGATTACAACACAATCTGATAATACAATCTCCTCACCAAATAAAGACAATATGACAATCACAAACATGCAAATAGCACAAGGATCAATATCCAGGGTTCAATCTACCACAAACTATGAGGCGGATGAAGTGGATCTCGGAGATGGTGATGGAGATGGCAATGGTGCTGATGTAGATGGTGATGGAGATGCCTCCTCCCACGCCTAGGAGGAGTGCTGATGATGATGGCTTGGATTTCCCCTTTCTCCGGCGGCCTCGGATCAGCATGATCTGCCCTCTCCCGGAGTAGGAGAGGACTTTCACCTCCGCCGCCGCCTCTAAAAATCGTGGAAAAAAATATGGCATAGGTTTTTTCGCGATACGGAGCCTCCCATATAAAGGTGGGCCCCAGACGATGCTCGAGGCCCTGGAGACATAGGGTGGCGAGCCCTAGGGGGTGGGTGCGCCACCTGGTCTCTTTTGGCCTTCGTGGCTCCGTCTGCGTGATTCCAAAGTTGTATCCCCTTCGTCTCGTGAAAATATCTCCGTGGTATTTTTTTCCTCAAATTAATTGGGCTCCGGAAGGTCCCTGAAACACCAAAATACGAAAAAGGAGGTGTTCCGCCTCCCAGAAATTAAATACCAATGAAGAGGACTTTGTAGGAAAGTCCCCAAAAATCATCTAAATATGCAAAAACAAAGATGAATCAATGCAAATAACAATAACAACTACCTCTATATGTTACTAATATGATGATACAAAATGCGTATCAACCCCCCCAAGCTTAAACCTTTGCTTGTCCTCAAGCAAACAAGCGAATAGATCAATATATTGCATCAATGAGCTTATGGTTGACAAAATAAATATGAGCATTATATCATCAATTTATGCATCTTTACTTATCAAGGTAGATTCTTGGTTCTAACATTCATACAAATGACACAAGATACACCGAGGCTTATTAATCACATAATACTTTTGAAATAAGAACAACCATCGCATGTTGGACCTAAAATCATCTTCTTCCCAAATTTTAACTCGCCAAGTTGGCCATGAACCTATGTAGAATTACTAATGTATTTGCACCTGAGATAAACTTTCATAGGTCAACTAGTTATTAAAGAAGTAAGTGTTTATAACAAGATAGGCATGAAGTTCAGCATTCGTTGAACACATTTGCCACCTTTTGGTGGTTATCAGTTGACGGTCTTGCTGGCTAGTTTACAGATTAAACCTTATTCATGGGTCTTCCAATCATGTCATATGTCCCCTTCTTTTCTTTCACATTCCATGGCTAGCCAAATTTTCGGGTGCCTGCCTTTTCTTTTCACTTTTCTGGACATATGTATTGGAATACCTGTTGAGGGAATGATTTTCGGGTATCCAACAGTAGTGCCAAGTATCCGGTAAGCTCGGGTGGCCCACAGAGGTAGCGGAGGCGTATAGCCCGCTGGGCGGCCCAGTTGTTGTTGATAAGATGGAAGAAGTCCAGCTCAGGAACAAGGCAGGCCGGATCCAGGCGTTCAGGCCCATGGAGGTACCGGAACCAGGAGGGCCCAGGTGGGGCTACCGGAATCAACATGGAAGGCCAGGACATCGGGACCTTGACGTACACGGCAATGTATCGTAGATGTTAGGCTACCTTGTATACGAGTAGGACTCCATCGTAGGAATCATGGCGGTTCCGGTATGACTATATAAACCGGAACCCCGGGAGCCTTTGAGGAAACAATCACAACCTTGTAATCTCGCGCTAGTCGCCCAGATAATTCCAGAAAAGCAGCAGTAGGCCTTGCCCTCGCGCAGGTGGTCCGAAGCTGGGTAAACTTGCGTGTCACCGTCCCGGTTACCTCCGCCCTATGCCCCCACATCTTCTCCCCTCCGTGAGGATCCCTCCTCCCGGATATTGTCTTCGATGCAACGACAGTTGGCGCCCACCGTGGGGCCCGTGGCGTCTGGAGGCCGGAACCGGGCGGGTTCCGCCTTTGCAGGCATCGGCGATACCGTCGCCGTTGGACGCGTCCAGTACTATGGACGTTTCCCCTTCGTTCCGCCGGATGAGTGCTGGATTCCGGCAAGGACCAATGCTGTCCGCCTCTCCATCATCCCGTTCGGCGGATTTCACATCTTCATCGGAGAAACCGCCGATCACGGCGGAAACTCCCAGGTAAGCAGCACGGTTCCGACCGCCGAGGAGCTGGTCGCGGCTGAGCAGATCCGATCTGAGATGCTGGAACCTCCTAGGGATTCCGCCTTAGATCGGGAAATTTCAAAGCCCACCCAATCCGCCCCTGAGCAGGAAATAAAGGTGGAAGACCAATGCAGATCCACCTGGGTTTCCGAGGTGTTCGAGAAGCAGAGGTGTCATTACGTGCACTTCCTCGCCCACTCGTCTGGTTCCGCTCTCCCAGAGGAGAACGCTGGTTCCGACAAGGAGGAGGGTGCCGGAGAAGAGTCCATCTTGGACAATCTGAGTCCACTTGCCGGAGATGTTTCCCCCATGGGGTCACAGGAATACGACAAGTGGTGCGCTGAGATGGACGCAGCTATAGCTGCAGATGCCCAAGAGATGATCCTGAGGACGGTAAACTTCGACGAAGAGGCCGGATCCGCACCTCCCAAGCAGGTCATGGCTACGGTTGCAAACCTGGAAGAAGGTGGAAGCAGCTCCGACGAGACTCCTACGGACGCCGGGATTCCCGCTCCGGCAGAGCCGCCGGTTCCGGTAGAGCAACCTGGTCCACCTCGAGGGATCCGCCAAGTGGAACAACTGGTAGTCCGGAATCTCAACTTCGGAGGAGCGGAGGAAACTCAAGCTGAAGCAATCCTCACGGTAGCTGGTGAAGAGGGAGAAAAAATCGTTTACGGAGAAATCATGACGGAACCCATCACCAATGTTGCAGATCCTATAGCTCTTGAGGCGAAGCGGGTAGAGCTATACGAACATGCCCAAAAAATCGCGAAGCTGAACTCCATGGGTCCTGAAGAACAAGATAAAATCCGATAAGGAATATGAGGAAACTCATCGTCTTAACGAGAAGGTCAAGGAGAATACCAGAAAAGCGGAGGCCGCAAGAGAAGAACTGGAGACGCAACTCAAGCAGATCCAGGAAGAAAGAAAGAAGCTGAGGCTCCGGGATGCAGTCCCCCCTCGCAACATAAACTTCAATAGCACTGCTAAGAAGAAACCAATGGCCATGCCTAAGGACAATATGTTCAAGGCACATGAGCTCCTGGCCAACAAAGATGACAAAATCGACCTCGATTACTTGAGGCAGATTGTCGGAACCGCTGTGAAACAGCAGAGCAAAGCTGATACTGCGCGGAAGCTAGCATCCAATATGTACGCTTGTCTTTCTACATGCCAATTTCGAGCCAAACAACCATCGTGACCACCAATCTCGCACCGGCTCAACTGAGCGCCGGAGGAGAGAGGCTAGAGAGTACAAGGACCCCATCCTTGTACCCTCAAATACTTCGGTACCAAGGAGGAACGGGAAGGATCCGGTACCAGATCACAAAGACCCTTACAGAAGATCCTCACCGCCCAAGAAGCATCAGGTTCCGATACCTCGCCCTCCTACAGATCGTGCCGGAACCGCCAGACCCCATGGTCCTGGCGGAATAAACATCCGCGATGATGGTGACCAAGGAAGAGGCCGGAACAACGACCGCGGCGATGAGGGAAGAAGGTCCAGACGTGATGGAGACAGCCACTATCAGGGTGGCGGAAGTCACCGCAGTCGGAGCCAGCGCCATGATCGCGGAGACAGCAAAAGGGACGCGAGAGAGGATTCAGCTGGCGGAAGCAAGAGGCATAAAAAGCCTCCGCGTGGGTCTCCGTCCCCTCCCCCCAGCAAGGGTGGTGGTGGTGGCGGAAGCCGCCGGCCGCGATCCAAATCTCCCCGTAGCGGAAAAAAGCCGGACGCACGTGATAGGCTAAATGAATATGCCTATGCGTACGCAGGTCCAAAGTGCTTCACTGACAGGATCTGCGAGGAAGAAATTCCGAAGGGGCTCAACCTCAAGTTACCAGGAAACCAACAGCCATACGACGGTTCCGAGAGGCCCGATGTCTGGATCATGGATTTTTTCAACGCCGTGCGCTTGGTCCATGGGAGTCCAAACCTCGCTTGCCTTTTGATTCAGAACTACCTGGTGGGACCTGCGCGCATCTGGTTAAATGACCTACCGGAAAAATCCATTTTCTGCTGGTTCGACCTGAAGGAAGCATTCGAAGCTCACTTCCGTGGCACCTACAAGAGACCCCACACCGCCAGTGACCTGCAGATGTGTGTCCAGAAAAAGGATGAATCATCCAGGGAGTACCTCACTAGGTGGTTGGCTACGAGGAACGCCTGTGAGAGCATCGACGATAGAACAGCAATTCTGGCTTTCATTGGGGGCCTCCGTGCCAGAAACTTGCTCCGGTACAACCTGACTGTCAAGCTTAACGCCGGAACCCTCACCCTCAATGAGATGATCAACGACGCAAGCAATGGTGCGGCGGCAGAGGATGATGCTCGCGGAGTTATGCAGGCAGTGGCGGTATCAGGCCCCCAGCAGAAGAAGAACAACAACAATAAGCGGAAAAACCCGCCAGAAGACAACGGAGGTGGCGGATCCGATATGGTCGCCATGACCTTCTAGCAGCGAGGCCAAGGCGGAGGCCGCGGCCACGGTAAAGGTACTGGAACTAGCAGGGGCCAGCAGCGGGGCGACGAAGTCGCAGCTGCCGGAACCCGCGTTCCCCAAACCTACGAGGAGTACAGGGATATGCCTTGCCTGGCCCATATGGATCCGGCAACAGGGAAATCCACACACACCAACCGCCACTGCAAGTGGGTCAACGACCTAAAGGAGGATCTGGAAGCTGGATTGAAGCGTGCTCCGAAACCTCGGCCACGTGGCAGGGGAGGCAAAGGCAAGAAGGAGAACCTAGAGGAAAATTCCGATAGCACGGATGAGGATGACGCCCCGCAGGAGCCAAAATCCGGCGCCGCGGCGAAGCCCGGAAATCCCTTCGGTAAAAAAGGTGCCGGATTATTCCACATCTTCCTCGGAACTCCGACAGTGCGGGCCAAGAAAACTGCCTTGAGAACTTTGAATGCCACGGTTCCGGCAGTACCCCAGTACGTCAAGTGGTCGGAACACCCGTGCACATTTGACAGAGAGGACCACCCTCCGATAGTTCCAAAAGAGTGCTATGCCCAAGTGGTGCAAGCACGCATCGACGGCTTCGACTTCACCAAGTGCCTCATGGATGGCGGAGCAAGCCTGAACATCATGTACCTGGAGACCCTCGAGAAGATGAACCTGTCCAAGGAGCAGCTCAAGCATAGTACCACGGAGTTCCACGGTGTGGTTCCGGGGAGGAAAGCTAATTCCATGGGCAGCATCAAGCTTCCGGTAGCATTTGGTGATGTGAACAACTACCGTGAGGAGATGATAAATTTCGAGGTGGTCAACTTCAAGAGCTCCTACCATGTGATCTTGGGCAGGCCTGCGTACCACAAGTTCCATGCAAGGTCATGTCATATCTACAACAAGCTGAAGATGCCGGCTCCAAATGGCTGGATCACTGTTTCCGGTAGCTTCAAGAAGGCGCAGGAGTGCGATTCCGGGGAAGCTACGTTCGCTGAGGAGGTCATCTCCGGAGAAGAACTGAAGGCTTATAGGGCCGCAGTGAATCCGGATGAGATGCACACCACCAAGAAGCAGGTTTCCGACCAAACCCCGTCATTCAAGTCAGCTCAGGAAACAAAGAAGGTGGACCTGAAGGAAGGAGACTCCTCCAAGCAGGTTTCTATTGGTTCCGGTATGGATCCGAAATAGGAAAGCGCGCTCGTCGAGTTCCTGTGCAAAAACATGGATATCTTCGCATGGCAGCCATCTGACATGTCCGGAGTACCAAGGGAACTCGCCGAGCACTACCTTAACATCAACCCTGGCGCTAAGCCAGTGAAGCAAGCTATGAGACGTTTTGGAGACAAGAAACGCCGCGCCATAGGGATGGAGCTAGCTAAGTTACTAGAAGCAGGTTTTGTAATAGAGGTTATCCACACAGATTGGGTTGCAAATCCCGTCCTTGTACCTAAAAAGAATTCTGAAATACTAAGAATGTGCATCGATTACTCTGGCTTGAATAAGCATTGCCCAAAAGATCCGTTCCCCTTGCCTCGCATTGACCAAGTCATTGACTCGATGGCCGGGGTGGAACTTTTGTGTTTTCTTGACGCATACTCCGGTTACCATCAGATTAGGATGAAGGAGTCGGATCAAAAAGCAACATCCTTTGTTACACCCTTTGGTACTTATTGCTATGTCACTATGCCTTTTGGTTTGAAAAATGCAGGTGCAACTTACCAGCGTACAATGCAGAGGTGCCTGAAGGAGCAGATAGGCCGGAACGTTCATGCCTACGTCGACGATATCGCCGTCATGACCCGCAAGGGTTCCGACCTGATCAGTGACCTCAGGGAAACCTTCGATAATCTCTGGAAGTACAAGATGATGTTGAATCGGCTGAAGTGCGTCTTTGACGTTCCGGCAGGAAAACTCCTTGGCTTCATCGTCTCGCACAGAGGCATAGAGGTAAACCCGAAGAAAATCAAGGCAATCCTCAATATCAAACGACCAACTTGTCTTAAAGATGTGCAGCGATTGACCGGTTGCGTAGCAGCTGTTAGTCGATTTGTCAGCCGTCTTGGCGAGAAGGCACTACCACTGTACAAGTTACTGAAAAAAGCAGACAAATTTGTCTGGGACGATGCAGCTGATTCCGCCCTGCAGGAGTTGAAGAGAATCCTCTCCTCCGCCCCCATCTTGGCAGCTCCGGTAGAGTCAGAGCCCATGCTCCTCTACTTGGCAGCGTCAAACAGGGTCGTCAGCATAGTCATCGTGGTGGAGCGCAAGGAAGAAGGCTACGAGTATGGAGTCCAGAGGCCTGTCTACTACGTCAGCGAGGTCCTAACGGAATCCAAGCAGCGCTACCCTCATTTCCAAAAGCTAGCCTACGGAGTCTTCCTAGCAAGCCGGAAACTGAGGCATTACTTCCAAGAGCACCCAATAACGGTAGTGAGCCTGGCTCCGCTATCGTCAATCATCAATAACGCATACGCAACGGGACGCGTAGCAAAGTGGGGAATAGAACTTTCCGCCTTCAACATCACCTACAAACCTCGTGACGCTATCAAATCACAAGCCTTAGCGGATTTCCTGGTGGAGTGGACCGAGGCTCCGGCAGATACACCTGTACCGGAACCAGAACCATGGATAATGCACTTTGAAGGATCCAAGCTACGACAAGGCTCGGGGGCTGGCGTTACCCTCAAATCGCCTACCGGAGAGGAACTGAAGTACGTTCTACATATCCACTTCGAGAGCAGCAATAACATGGCGGAATACGAAGCCCTGCTACATGGACTGCGCATCGCGAAGGATATCGGAATCAAGCATATTGTATGCTGTGACGATTCCGACCTGGTGGCACAGCAAGTGGCCGGAACCTGGCAAGCCAGAAATTCCGTCATGGCAGCATACAGAGATGAAGTTGACGAGATTGCCAAGTGTTTCCTCGGATACGAAGTCAAGTATGTCCCAAGAGACGACAACACCGCGGCAGATATGCTATCCAAGCTCGGTTCCGGTAGGAAACCTATCCCGCCCAGAATTTTCCTTGAGCATTTGAGGATACCCTCCGTCAAGGGCGCGGACGAGAAAAATCCAGATATGGCAGAATCTCCGGCCAAGGAGGTGATGGTCATCACTCCGGACTAGACGAAGCCTTTCCTGGACTACATTATGCATGAGAAGCTGCCGGAGGACGAGGTCCTCGCCAGGAAAATTCAGAGAAGAGCGAGATCTTACATGGAAATCGACGGTCAGCTGTACAAACGCAGCGCTACCGGAGTATTCCAGAAGTGCATCTCCCCCTTAGATGGCATAGAAATTCTCCGAGAGATTCAT
The DNA here is from genome assembly GCA_012064385.1 of Puccinellia tenuiflora. Lineage (NCBI taxonomy): Eukaryota > Viridiplantae > Streptophyta > Magnoliopsida > Poales > Poaceae > Puccinellia > Puccinellia tenuiflora. The sequence continues at coordinate 238,716 of QRDG01002424.1, read as the reverse complement.
CTTGGTGATTGCGGGCATCATGCCGCTCCCAGATCCCTCGTTGCCAAAGCTTTCCGGCAGGGTTTTTACTGGCTTACAGCGAAAGCTGATGCAGAGAAGCTAGTCAAACACTGTCGTGGATATCAGTATTATGCTAGACAGCCAAATGCTCTAGCTGCAGAGCTGCGAACCATTCCGATAACATGGCCGTTTGCGGTCTGGAATCTGGATATGGTCAGAAAACTGAAGAAATCCTCCCCCGGTGGCTGTGAGTACCTCCTGGTCGCAATTGATAAGTTCACTAAGTGGATCGAGGCCCGTCCGGTTAGGAAAGCCGATGGTGCTACAGCACTAAAATTTGTTCGAGACCTCGTGGCGAGATTCGGCCTCCCACACAGCATTATTACAGACAATGGCACAAACTTTGCACATGGAGATCTCAAGGAATATTGTGACGAGAAGGGGGTCAGGCTTGACCTTGCATCAGTATCACACCCTCAGTCAAATGGTCAGGTAGAACGTGCTAATGGACTCATTCTAAGTGGAATCAAACCTCGCCTTGAAGCACCGCTGCGTAGAGCTGCCGAAGCTTGGGCAGAGGAGCTTCCTTCTGTCCTTTGGAGCTTGCGTACAACTCCGAACAGATCGACAGGGTTCACACCATTCTTCTTAGTTTATGGAGTAGAAGCAGTTCTCCCTTCCGATATCCTCCACGATGCCCCAAGAGTTTCCGCCTATAATGAAGTAACTGCAGATGAGGCTCAACAGCTTTTTGTGGACCTGCTTGAAGAGGAGAGAAACCTAGCAGACCAACGATCCGCCATATACCAGCAGAAACTGCGCCGCATCATAGCCGCCGTGTTCGTCAACGCTCGTTTAAGGAAGGAGATCTGGTCCTTAGGCTCCGGCAGGAATCGTCGCACAAGTTAGCATCTCCATGGGAAGGACCCTTCATCATAAGCAAAGCGCTGCATAACGGATCATACTACCTCGTTGACACACGTGAAATCAAGGACAGAAAGAAAAATTTCTGGCGGAAACGTAAGAGGAGTGATCCAGATGATATTTATGATGAGACGGAACGCCCGTGGAACATTGCACAGCTATGTCCTTTCCACACTTAGCATTGTACATTACATACCCTGTAAATTTCCGATATATGATCATTGAAACAAAGCTTTTGGTTCACTCTATGGGTCTTTTACCTCCTTTAGTTGTTCATTTTAGATCGTATACATGTTTTTTCCGACTAAAACCGTAGAGCTGGATGTTTCCGCCTAGGCGTGTATGAAAGTTGTGATTTTCAAAATCGTCCAGTAGGACGTAAGCTTAAGTTTTCTGGTATATGCGCATTCTGCTGTACGCTCTGTGGATTCTAAGTAGTGACTTTTCGGCACCTAATACTGGGGGCTGGTTCCGAGGTTTTCGACGGATGCCATTAGGTTCCGTCACATTGGCAAGCTTTTCCGGTACCGCGGTCCTCCGACTCATGAACGGCCAAGCAGAGTATACCGGAACACGCAGAACACCAGCACTTGCTTTCAAAGTTTAAAACGCTAGCAGAAATTAAACGGTAGCAGGATATATTGTTTCCACCCTACTTAAGTTTCCGCGCGTCCCTAGCTACTTCAAATGGCAAAGTATTTATTACAGACCCACTCCGGGGCCAAATGATGCTTAAGGCAATGTTTTCTGTGCAGGGTCACTCTTCCTGCATGTCGGAGTCATGGGGAGAAGCTTGGTCCGGAGAAGATGCAGTGGCCTCGGAATCGCCATGGGCAGCGTCATCGTCAGAGGGGTCTTGGCTGGATTTTTCCTTGGAATATTCCGCCTCCTCCGGTGGCTGCTCCGCGTCCGCGTCCTCCTCCTCTTTAGCGCCTTCCTCCCTCCGGCGTGCAGCCTCTTCCTTGCGCAGATGAGCTTGTTGTTTCTTGAGGTTGAGCGGAGTCAGTTTCTGCCTGTCATAGTATGTTCCGTGGTCCACCATGCGAACGCAGCGGTTCTCCAAGCCTTGGATTTGAGCGAAGACAGCTTGCTGGTTGCAACCTTCCGGAGCACCAGCAGTGCAGAACTCCAAGTCCAGCTCTGGATGATGAGCGTGGATGAGCGCGAGCGCAGTTCTGGCGGCACCACGTGCGGAGGAGCGCTGTTTATCCAATATGAACTTGGGGGCTTCATCCATGCGTCTGAGCAGCTTCGGAACAGAGCATGTGCCGCTCTTTTTGATTCCGATAGCTTTGCAAGTATTCCGGCATGCTCCGATCATCCACCTCGCCGTTGCACCTGCGCGCTTGTACGTCTCTTCTTCCGACCGTTCCTTGGAGTAGAGATCATAACCTAGCGGAACTGCAGTGACCAATGAAGTTCAAGGTTTTTAAAGCCCCATTAGGTGGTAAGAACTATAGCGGAAAGGTATGGATCTTTACTTACGCAGCAGTTCCTTGTTGCAAAGTTCTGCGCTCTTGGACAAATCGTCAAGATCTTCTTCGAGCGTGGTAATGGTCCCTTCCAGTTCTTCACGCCTCTCGTTGGCATATTTGAGGTTGTCGGACGTCTGCTTGAGCTCGTCCGCCATCTCTGTCTTTTGCTGTGCAAGGGCATCATACTTCCTCTTCAACTCCTAGAGGTCTGTTTTCAACTTGTTAACATCCTCCTTCGGAAGAGCCTCTGCAGACGTAAAAGGCAAAAAATGTAAATTATTCCGCTACTAAGGAGTAGAGAGCGATGTCGGAATAAGATTTGCTGTCGGAATTACCTTGAAGACTCCAGACTTGAGCTTCGAGCTCCCGGATCCAGGTTTCCTTCACGCTTCCGGCATCAACCAGTTCACTCACCCTTTGCAGCAGGGCCTTGTTTTGCTTGTTGAGCTCGTCGTGCAATACTTCGTGCTCCTGCGGAACAAAAGGCGAAAAAATTAGCACCCCAGAAGCAATGATGCTAGGATTAAAATTCCACCATACTTGGGGGGCTAGCAAGCTATTAACGGAAGAACTTTCCTCTAACTTAGGTTCAAAGCATGGTACCGGAAAATTCTTTTGCGATACATGCTTGGGGGCTAGGGGATTGTGAGTTTACCTTCAGGGTGTTTAGATGGTGCACCAGGAAGTTATCCATCGCCTTCTTCATGGCATCGAACTGCTCGTGAGGACGATCCCACACTCATCGCATCAAAATGTCTATGCAATCGTTAGCTAGCTGCCATCTTTCTAATTCCGGGAGACTTGTAAACTGTTTTTTCCGGTATGAGGTGGGTGCAGCTTGACTCGTACCTATGATGTCTTGCGCGGAGTGTGAGGAGGGGCGTCCTCCAGATGAGCGGATCAAGCTGTCCAAGTCCAACTGACGAGGCTCGGAGTCCACCTCTGCGCCGCCAGCATTTCCGCCATCGTGAACCTCTTGTGAAGGGTCACTGGGGATCGGAATGACCTTCTCCGGCGTGGGTGCGGTTCCGGGAGCAGTTCTGGTCTGCGTTGGTGGCGTTGGCTCACCGGAACGCCCTTGAGCGGAGCTGGGGCGTGAGGATGCTGGGGTCGGAGGAGCAACGGCCGGTGAAGGCTTCGCTCCCCTGCCTCTCCCTGGTGCAGACATCTTCGATCGTCTGAGAAGTTTGAAAGGAAAATTGATTAGATCAGGCGGAGTAAATAAGGTAAAGGACGGAATGAGTTTGGAGCATACTTGGTATTGGAAACAAAGCCCATGTCGAACAGATTGGGCTGAGCGCCGGTTCCAGCACATACCAGCTTCCTGGCGCGCTTTTCAGCGGCTGAGGTTAAATTCCGAGCTGGGGCCCCAGAAGCTTTGCGCTTCCGGGATAGATCGGCAGGTGCGGGAGCGGCTTTTCCCCTGGGATGTGCGGTTGGCCTTGGAACATATGCCTCCTTTGCCGGGTCCTCCTCATCAGATCCGCCATCGGCGGTCTCCTCGTCATCTTCCTCATCTTCCTCCTCTTCTTCTTCTTCTTCTTCTTTTTCTTCATCTCCGGCAACTTTTTTACCCTTTGTTTCCTTCTTCTTTTGTGGCGCGGCTCGGGTTTTATGCCAATCACTGAATTCTTCCAGCGGAAGGCTAACAAGCTGCGCAAGGAGATATCGGAATCAGTAGCAGAAAATGCAAGTTAAAGTTAAAGACATGAACAATAGCTGAAGATGATCACTTACCAGAGGGCATTCGTTGTCCGCGGTGTAGACGTCTACCGCGATGCTGAAATCCTTGAAGTTCTTTGGCACCTTCCAAAGTTGCTTGACCCTTCGGATCAGCGAATTAGCTGGGAGGTTCTGCTCCGATACGCGCAACGGATCCTTCACTCCGGTGTAGCGGCATATGAGCTTGGGTCGGAGTGACAGAGGCTGGATCCGACGTGTGAACCAACTGTGGATCACGTCGCAACCTCGAAGTCCATCGTCCACTAATTTGCCTATCCTCCGAGCCATCATCAGTAGATCCTGGTGCTCGTCGATGGAGACACTGGCCTTCCACGAATCTTGAGCAACCGCGGCGCCATCTTTAAATTCCGGTAGCCCATTGGGTTGGCGTTGATCCTCCGCTGTCAGGTTCTTGTGATAGAACCAGTCACGGTTCCAGTACCGCACGGAGTCGATCGGAGGGAAGGCCGGATACTTCCTTCCAGGCCAGAGCACGAATGAAGCGCTGCCACAGTTGCATATCTTGGCCTCATCGGAGTCCGCATGTTTGGGTTCATACAGGGCTCGGCACTGGAAATACCATTGGAAGAGCCGTATGTCTGGCTCCACTCCGAGGTAGCCTTCAAGCAGATTTTGGAAGTTGGAAAGGATCACGAAACTGTTGGGGCAGATATTGTGGGGCTGAAGTTTGTACAGCTTCAGCACGTCCAAAAAGAATTTGGACGGCGGAAGCGATAGGCCTCTCTCTATCCAAGCTCGGCAGAGAACAGTATATCCTTCCGGAGGCGTCGGAGTAACTTGGCCCTCCGTGAATGTAATCATGCCTTGTTTCAAGAAGCCCTCATCTACCAGCAGCTTCAACGGTGCCTCCTCTATCTTGCAAGGGTACCGTGTACCTCGATGGCCTTCTCTGTCGACGACCTTCGATTTGGTTCCCTTGGTTCCCCGGGCAGCCCTTTTCTTTTACTGAGCTTGCTCTACTTTCTCCGCCATTCTTTGCAGTCCTTCTTGCTCCGCTATATACTCTTCGTGTATGCTGGAAAAGTGGGGAGCGTTTGAATGTAAGCTTGGAGGGCAGAGTGCAGCTAGCGGAACGGCCGCAATGGGTTCAGAGTTTTCCGGGATTGGATCAGGTTCCGACATAGTTTTGAGGGGCGTGAAGGTTGTTAGTTCAGATTCCGATATGCCCGCAAAAAAATATGTGAGTGGCTGCTGTTGAATATTTGGTGGTGGGCATTTGCAGTTCAGTTTCCGGTGTAGTGGATGTTGAGTCCATGTGTTCCGACATCTACATCAGTAAAGCGTGTGACTAGATGAAAATGGCTAAGTCCTAGAATCTACAGACAGCTGTGGCGGAACTACTGTTAAGCATGGATCTATGGTGATATCGGAAACAGCTAAGAGATGCAAACTTCTAAAGCTAGCAGTACCGTGAACCTGAAGATCTAGAAATTCAATTTAATTCGTACCTAATTGAGTTCATCGAGTTCATCAAGCTAAGAGCAACTCCAGCCGTTGGTGCCCCCCAGGGCACTCGCCGGATAAAAAAGTACACGTCCTGGGGGGCCAAAACGCTTCGCCGGCGGAAAAATGTAGTGTGTTTCCCAGCCGTAGCCCACCCCAAGCAAAGAAAAGGACGACATGAGGAGAGAGAAAAAAAGAATCTAACCACGTGGAGGAAAGCAATTGGACGTTGCTTCCGCCGGCGCCCCCAAGCCGAACCCAGCCCCCTGGGTTCGCCGGCGCCTCCCCGATGCCTTTTTGAGCTCTTGGGGGGGCTACGGGGACATGGCTGGGAGAGTTTTTGACCTTTTTACTAATCTGGCGAGCAAAAAGGTGCTCTGGGGGAGCTGCTGGGGGGCTGGCTGGAGTTGCTCTAAGCCACGACCTAATCAAACCTACCGCTACCAGAAGTTGCTGCTACCAGATGGGTCAGTGAGGCGTACCTGAGTATCGCCGGTGAAGGAAAGGGCGGCGGAGGCTCGACAGATGCTAGCGGCGATGATTCCGATGATGACGAGGACGCGCGGCGTCACCGGCGGCAATGGCGCGGTGGAAGCTGTGGTGGTAGCCTTCGTTGACCTAGGTCAGCGTCGCAGCGGCGAGCTCGGCGAAGAAGAAGATGGTGAGCGATGGTGAGAATGGGAAATTGACCGTGACCGTACTATTTATAGACGGCGGAGTCCGAGATTCGTGCAACGGATCCAACAGCAGGAGCCGGAACGGCGCGCCGTTGGATGTGTGATACGTGTTTTAGGTCATCTGCAGTAAAATCTCATCTGCGGTGATCATACTGTTGGATGTACCGTTAATCAGGAGAGCAGTCTCACGCCGGATTTTCCGCCCTGATTTTCCGGGATCTTCGGTAAGATTCGCCAAAAAATGCGCGCGAAGATCGTGGTTTGCAGTTGGCAGAGAATCTTTTTGCCCGCAACTCGATTGACGTGAGTTCCGACCTAAATGGTACCGGAATGTAAAAGTTTTGGAGTCCCGCGAGATTCTAGCTGGTTCCGACATAATTTGAGCCAGACGAAGGTATCGGAATTACAAGCTTCGAATCTTGAGGAACTCCGGGGGCTACTGTTGAGGGAATGATTTCCGGGTATCCAACAGTAGTGCCAAGTATCCGGCAAGCCTGGGTGGCCCACAGAGGTAGCGGAGGCGTATAGCCCGCTGGGCGGCCCAGTTGTTGTTGATAAGATGGAAGAAGTCCAGCTCAGGAACAAGGCAGGCCGGATCCAGGCGTTCAGGCCCATGGAGGTACCGGAACCAGGAGGGCCCAGGTGGGGCTACCGGAACCGACACGGATGTGCCAGATACCGGAATCTTGACGTACCCGGCAATGTATCGTAATTGTTAGGCTACCTTGTATACGAGTAGGACTCCCGTCATAGAACCATGGCGGTTCCGGTATGACTATATAAACCGGAACCCCAAGGCCCTTGAGGCATAAGTTGTATCATTGTAAACTCGCGCTAGTCGCCCAGATAATTCCAGACACAGTAGGCCTTGCCCTCGCGCAGGTGGTCTGAAGCTGGGTAAACTTGCGTGTCACCGTCCCGGTTACCTCCGCCCAATGGCTCCCACATCTTCTCCCCTCCGAGAGGATACCCATCTCGGGGTATTGTCTTCGATGCAATGACAATACCCATGACATCACCTCACTCTGTACACTAGTCTTAACAAGAGTATCTCATGTCCCCTTGTTACCCTCACTTCCTAACTCTTTGGCCTACGAGACCACATCCCATCTACAAACCCCCAAAATTAATTTTGGCCCTTTTGGACATCTTTTCATTCTCTTTCTTTTTCAAGTTTTTCACTTATCTTTACATTGTTTAAGTAATTCTATGTCCAACACACTCAAGTTGATCTAAATCAAGGCATTATGTCATTGAAACCTCTAATTTATCCTGTATACATCTGCATGAGAATTATCCATGAATCCCCCAACACGAAAACCATGGATGATACCCTACTACTAATCCATTATAAAAACCACTCGACCAGGGATACAAGATAATGCTCCACGAGCTTGCAAACTAATAAGATAGATAAATAAAAATAAAAGCACTCCCAAACTAAAAACTTAAACTAGATGCAATATAATGACTAATGATATGAAAGTCTAGGTGGAACTTCCCCAAGCTTGATCTACTGGTGATGCCCATTCATCTTCTTTATCCTCCTCATAATGAGTGTTCCACTCTCCGAGTTTCCAGCGGTATGGCTTCCCGGAGTAGAAGGAAGTAGGCGGATTATTGAACTTGGAAGAAGCAGCTTCAGCAATCTTCCTGAACCTATATTCGTTCTCACAGTTCTGGTTCTCCACATCCCACATGAGGGCTTGAAATTTGTCAAGCTGCGAGTTAGCGTGAAAATACTTCTCTTCCAGGTCCTTGACCCTCTCTTCATAGGCCCCTACCTTCTTCTCAAGCTCTAGATTCATAAAGTGTTGAGCATCAAGGCTACACTCAACCACGGTGCCATACCTAAAGGTTGACTCCTCCAAAGCTTGCAGCCTTTCCTCAAGGGTTCCTTGGATCTTGGGCGCCTTCACCTCTTCCAAGAGCAGCACCCCCTCCTTTGAAGCTGAGAGTCTTCAATGGAGCCACCACGGTGTTAGAGGTAGTGGTTCACCACGCCCTTCTCCTCGGAGCTCCCTCCATCTAGATTGGATCTAGAGATTGACATGGCTAAAACTGCAGGGGACAGGATAGGGAAAACAATATTCGCTACGAAAAGACTTGATGTGAGATTAGATCCGCGACATGGGTATATATTGACGGTTTTTAGGTAAAAAAGGAAGAGTTGGAGTCGAAACAGAGGCGAAACGGAGTCCGGAGGGCAAAAAGACCTTGGGTCACGTGCCCCAGGGGGTGGGCGTGCCACCTGTGCTCTTTCCCCCTTCTGGACTCTATTTCATCCAAATTTTCTTCCTATATTGGTAATATTTCCAAAATAATAAGTTTCCCAAAGTTTCGCGACATTCTGAGAAACTTACTTACCTCAAAGTTACCTTTTATTGATTTCGGGACTCTGCCAGGGGAAAATTCTTGGCTATGTAAGTGATGCATGTAAAATGCATACATGAACTTTGTAGCTTGTTGTCACATATTCATATATGTTTGCATTATATATGATGTTATTTCCATGTTTTTAGGGATTTCCCTAAGAGTCCCCTTTATTTTGGTTATAACTCTGCAGGACAGGAAACCCCTGTTTTGTGTATTTTCTCATTTCAGGGACCTATACAGACTCAAATTGACCGGGGATTTTTCGTGGATTATTATTTTCTGAAATATGATGAACTCAGCTTTGGAATCACGTAAACGGAGCCAGGGAGGAAAAGATAGCCCTGGTGGCGCGCCCCACCCCCTGGGTGCGCCACACAGGCTATATTTTGCCTTGGGCCTCCTCAGCCCTCCATCAAGAGCTCCGGAAGGTTCTCCTTACCTAAAACCCCCATATATAAAGGTCTCCGACGCGTGTCATGAAGGAGATGGTGCATAGATCAGAAACACCGAAATCCAGCCAGAATCAGCCACCATAGGAGGGGAGCTCTCCTCCATTGCTGCCCAAGGAGAGATCTCTACCCCTCTAAGATCAAGACCTCATCACCATGATGAGGAGGGAGTAGTCCACCTCTTGACTATGGGTTTGTAGTAGTAGCCTGATGTATCTCTCTCTTGATCTTCATTGTATTAGATCCACATGAGCTGCCTATCATGATTGTGGACATATTTGTAATCCTTTTTGTGGTGGATCTCTATTCTATGAGTTGATATTTGAGATTTGAATCCTCTTTTGTTTATGATGTATGAGTAGATGCATATGTTGATCCCATCTTGAAGTACTTGTCTTGATCCTAATTGTATGGATAGATCTATATGGGAGATGTGTGTGTTAGATGGAGTAACATGGGGGTGGAGATTGGATAGTGACAGCAAATTCGAGATCTACTTTGGTTTTTACCTTTCTTTTGTTACCTCACTAGGGGTTAAGTGGATTCAATATGCTTGTATCGTTCGTTGACAGCTATGATGGTCGCTATAGTGTATTTGATTCAAACACTATGTCATTGTTCTTAAGACTATACTCTTTTTAGTATTAAATCTAGATTGCATGGAGTTTTCCCTTTCTAGAGGAGTATAAGAGAGATGTGTTGCATCATCTCTAATCTAGGACGTAGTGCCCATACAAATATTATCGTGTACTTTAGAATTTCTATCAATATGATGTCTAGGAGAATTATGAGCCCATTGCAATGTTATGAGAGAGTAGTCAAGTGAAACTATGAACCTCGGTCCAATTTTAATCCATAGAAACACAAAAATACTATCTTAGATTGCTTTTTATTTTTCAGTTCTATTTAATTCCGAAAATACAAAAATATATTTATCTTTTGCAATTCCAATATAAAATCTAAAAATACATTTACCTTATTGTTTTTACTTATTTGCCTAGTATAGATTGCACTTTTATTTTTACTTTATATTATATCTTCTATTTACTTACACGAAACCTTGTGCTTGACAACCACTTAGTGGAGTTGGGGACACAAGGAGATTTATTTTGATTTGTAGATTGCTTGAAGAGAAGGAAGGAGCAATCCTTTGCCAATTCCCCGAGAGTTCGATATAAACCCTCGAGTCACCCTTGTGGGGAAAAGAAGCTTGCTAAAGCACTCTGCACTTGGAGTCCCAACGTGGTAACGGAGTTGTTGCCATCAAGAACATTTTCTGGCGCCGTTGCCGGGGAATTGGAAGGATTATATCACAGGCTCATCTTCATCAAGCTAGGGGCACATCTCCAAGGCAACTGCTAGAACATTTTCTGGCAAGTTGCTAGGACACATCACATCTACATCAACCACAAGTAAGAAGAAGCTAGGGATTATCCAAAGGACATTTTCTGGTGCCATCTTTAAGCTTTGGGAGGATCTAGTCTTGTGAGTCTTCTCTCTTTCTTTAGATTTACATTGCAGATTACTTTTCCTTGTATTGTTTTTACTTTATTTGGATTTGCCTCTGGTTTTCCTTCTCCCCCTTGCTTTTACTTTTCAGCATTGTCTTTACTTTCTTTTTATTTTCAGTTTTTTGTGTGTTTACTTTCTTTTAGTTTTCAGTTTTTGCATTCATACATATATCAAAAACACATAAAAAATAGTGTAGACTTTAAATTATGCATGGGGGAATTTCCTATTATTGAGGGTTTTATCAACACCATTAGATCTTACTATGAATATAGATCAAGTGAAGAAGGAAATATGATTTATGAATTGCTTGAAAACCTCAATGAGTTTGCTACTGAATTTTGTGAACTATATGATACAACTTGTTGCACTAGAGAAGATTATAAACACCTCCACTATCAATGTAAACATAATAGTGATCCTATTATTGCTGCATATAAAAGGTGTAAATTTGCATGCCAAAATATTAAACAAGTTGAGGAATATGTCACTTATGTTGCAGCCCATGAATTAGATTCCCTTGTCAATGAAAAAATTGGTACTAGTCATGAGGTACATGTTATGAAAGGACACACATCTATCATCCTTCAAATCTGCATAAATAAATTCAGTGATAATGCATATGTTATTAACTATAATGAAAGAATCCTTGCTACCATAGAAAATACTAATCTTAAATGAGGAACATATAGTCCAATCTAAGCTTGGGGATGTGTGGGAACCTCTAAATGATGATAGTAACTCTCAAACTCAAAATTCATGTATTCCAAAGGCTTTTTGTGTGGAAACTGTAATACCAATGGTTGTTCATGAGATGACCATGCATTCCCTAGAAGAATCAATCACTACCCAAAATATGCCTATTAGTTCAATGGTCGAAGTTATCAATAATAATAAGGAATATGATAAAGCTTTAGATGATGGTCCCAATAATCCTCCACTTTTAGAAATTTCTAGTAATCTATGTGAGGATAAAAATGATCAACTTGCTATTTGTGATAATACACATACTCTTGCTATTTGTGATAATACACATACTCCTATCAATCCTACCTTGTTCTTGAAATCTCCTAATCACACCATAGAGGAGAAGTTATCTTATGTTAGGAAATACTTGAGTGGCTTGCAATTATCTTTAGATCCAAATATTTGTTGCAGCCATGATATTAAAATTGATACAAATCTTAGTAACTATTTTGAAAGAAGAAAGAGTGCTAGTGAATTTCATAATAAATTTAATGATCTTCTTTATGTGCCTATATTATCTAAGTTGCATGATCCAAATGGCTATATTGTCAAATTTGCTCCTAGTAATTGCAACTACTATGAAAGAGGAGGTGACAAGTACCCTCCTTATGCTTGTAATGATTATAATTCATCTACTAGTAATATGCATGTGTGTGCTACTAATTCAATCATCTATAAGATTCCAATGCATAGGAAGAAATTTAGAATTAAAATTTGTTGGATCTATGCATTATGGTTTATTCTATCAAGCCTTAAAGTACTTAAAATTTTGATTGATTTGATCACACCATGGGATCCTGGTATTAACCTATGAAACATTTTCCTAGGAAGAAAGAAATATTTGGGTATGATTTACCTCATGCCTTTAAGATCACTTAAAATTTCCATTAGATAGCCTAGCTATATGGCTTTAAAGGAAGCGCTTAGTGATGGGGGTATGGTAAAATGATCATGCCATATGCCCCGTATTTAATTAGAGTTGTGTAAGAGACCTCGGCCCATGGTGATATAGGCCGGTCCTGAAGAATAAGAAGCCCGAAGACAGCTGCACCTTAAGGAAAGTCGAGCTCCATATGGAAGGTGGTCTCTTTTAGAGATAGAAGCTCATTTAAGGGAGGAGATAGACTTCTACACCAAGTAATTGTAACCGACTAGGATGGTAACTCAAGACCCGGCCTGCTATCTAAAGGCTGGGAGAGACCTCCTAAGCGGAGGACCCCCGCGATTTAGTAACCCTAGCCATCATAGCCAAACACCTCGTCTCCATCTAGGTGAGATTGTAATCATCACCATCATTATAAGCGGACAAGCAGCACGTAGGGTTTCCTCTATCAAGGGCCTGAAGCTGGGTAAAACCTCGTATTTGTGCCGCTTGTTTGTTTGTACGCCATTCGAAGTCACCAGCATGTCAACTTCTCCAAACTCAAGTCCTCAACATGAGGGCATTGCCGAGGTCGTCCCTCGACAATTGGCGCCGTCCGTGGGGAACTCGCGTGCTGGATCAATGACTTCCACGGCTCCGCTGGCGATCTACGGCGGATCGACTCAGGAGGAGGCGATCTGTTTCAGGTCCATGACCTTGCAGCCCCACTCTCTGGGGATGCGACCTGCGTTTGAGAGCCTTTCCGACGGGTTAGAGATAACCTTCGGCAGTCTGCGCTACTACTTCAATGGTTGGGGATCGGTGTTACTTTCAGATCCGATCTCCGCCATATCGTTTGACCTAAGCACTGCGTCAACCACCACCGAAGCTGCATCGACCGTGAGCCTGAATGGACTTCGCTCCCTTGCCCTTGATAAGGTCCCAGCTCTAACCTCAGCGGCTGGCCAAGCCAAAGCGCTGGAAACTGGACGCACGGGGTCAGATCTCTCAGATCCGATCTCCGATGCCTCAAATTCCGCTATAAGCACAGGATCGCTGTTGACCAAGGTCGAACCTTGGACGAAATCGGCAAGCAAGCCATCTGCGACTTATTGCTCCGGTTGTGACTCTTACCACATGGCAGATGTGCGGGCAGTCCGCAAGTTATCCGATGATAACCCTAGGCTCGGTTTTATGTCACGACACGCTCAATGCGTGGTAGCCACGCGCGCTAACCCTGGAGATGACAACATACCAGAGACTGAAACCTCCAAAGCTGGAGAGGCCAGAGTACGTCTGGCAGCCAAGAGCAAGGAAGGCGACAAAGCGCCACGCAAGGACGCTGACACCGCCAAGCTGAGACCTTCATCCAAGCCTGCGATCAAGAAAGATGAATGGACAGCAGCCCAAAGGCTTTTCGAGGGAAAACCTTTTACTGAGGATATCTCGCCTTAGATCCTCGACGCATACCAACGGCTTCTTCGCCATGAGAAGATCGCCATCAAGGAGGAGCGAGAAAACATAAGCTTCGAGATGGAGCGATTAGAAGAACGGAAGAGAGCTGCCAACGCCGTAAAGGCTCGGCAAGCGGCACTGTCAGCCTTCCGATCTGCTGATTCTAAATCAAAGTGGGCAACAGCCCACAAAAGGATATCGTACACCCGGCGCATAGGGAAGAAGGAGAGTCGAGGAATTACCAGGACGCTTAATTGGAACGACGCGGCAGTGCCCAAGGACGGACTAATCGCCGTGTCTTCGTACCTGGAGTCAAACCCACCACCTAAAGGAGATCCCAAGGTCACATATTATCGTGAAGCTCTTCACGCTGTTAAGACAGCCACGGTGGATCTAGCTGCAGCACCTCGAAGTAAAATCCCCTCTCGGGCTAAGGAAAATCTTAAGATGTACAGAACGTCGAGAAAAGCCCCAGCCACAAGAATCGACCTTGAGTCTAGCAATTCTGAAGATAGCGGTCCTAAGGATGGCGAGTTTAGCGGTCCTAAGGATGGCGAGTTTGTATGTGGAGCAAAGTGTCTCCACAAGGTTATTCGTTGCACGAAAATACATGCGAGCTTCAGTTTGCCTATCCGCCATCACAAGTACAGTGGAGCAGGAAACCCTGATGATTGGTTAAAAGGCCATCTAGATGCCATCTTACGCAAAGGTGGAACCACAATCATGGCCCTGCAATTTTTGCAGCCAAAGTTAACGGGACCCGCACGAAAATGGTTCATGCGGCTCCCTGAAGGATCCATTCGTAGTTGGAGCGAGTTCAGGTATCTCTTTGTAGAAAACTTCAGGGCTGCAGAGCCACGACCCAATGCCCCAAAGAGCCGCAAGGACGCACCTTACATCAGAGCAAGTCAAAAAGGAGAAAACCATCAAAAACGACGGGCGAAAAGCAGCTAAGGTCCAACCTTATATGCTAGATGAACCTTGCACCTTGCACCCCTATATAGGGAAAGATGGAAGAAACATGTCAAGCCACAACCTCGAAGATTGTCAGTTATTTTGGCATCTTCAAGAATCGTTCAGCAAGGAGCAAAAGCATAGTGACGAAGATGAAAACCGCAAGAGAAGCCTCAACATGATCCAGAAGGGACGCTCATCAAATTGCCTGCAGAAGGTGCTATCCCGACGAATTAACCTTGCAGTTAAATTTCTGGCCGCCACACCCGAATACCTCAACTGGTCTCACCAACACATAGGGTTTTATAGAGAAGATCACCCACCACAAGTGCCTCGACCAGGGCATTCAGCTCTGGTTCTGGAAGGACAAGTTGGAGGATACACCATGAGCAAGATCTTCATCGACGGAGGCAGCGGCCTCAACCTCATATACGCAAACACCTTGCGAGCTATAGGATTTCTCCTTAACAACGTGCAACCCACGGAAAGCTCATTCTATGGAATAGTACCGGGAAAACCAAATATCCCTATGGGGCAAGTAACACTAGAAGTGATATTTGGCAAGCCCGAAAATTTCCGAAGTGAAATGATCAGCTTCGAGGTTGTCGACTGGCCATCGCAGTACCACGCCATCCTAGGACGACCCGCACTCGCCAAATTCATGGCCGTGCCACATTATGCTTACCTCAAACTGAAGATACCGGGACCTCAAGGAGTCTTTATAGTAAATGACAGCTTCCAAAGATCCAATGATTGCGATCTGCAGTTCAGCAAACTCTCAGAATCCTTCGGCATGCAAGAAGAACTCGTAGAGCTCAGAGAATCCACGGACTTCAGCGACCTGCCGGATGAGCCTAAAAATGCACCAGGCCTAGCATTCGAGTCAAGCAGCAATACCCGAGTGCATCAGATACATCCAACGGATCCTTCCAAAACCGCATTAGTCACAACAACCTTAAGCAGAAAGCGAGAGGCTGAGGTAGTCGAGTTCCTCATAAGTCGATGGAAAATCTTCACCTGGTGCCCAGCAGATATGCCTGGCGTACCGTGAAAATTAGCTGAACACGCGCTTAACGTAGACCCAGCTGCGCGCCCCATGCAGCAGGCCATGCGATGCCTCTTCGAGCCAAAATGGAAGGCGATAGGCAAGAAAATTCAGAGACTCACAGAAGCCAATTTCATCCGCGAGATCGAGCAGCCAACCTGGGTCTCCAACCCAGTCATGGTGCCAAAGAAGAAGACGGACATCCTTCGCATGTGCATCAACTTCACAGACATCAACAAGCAGTGCCCCAAGGATCATTTCCCCTTACCACGAATCGACCAAATAGTCGACTCAACGGCAGGCTGCGAGTGCTTGAGTTTTCTCGATGCTTATTCTGGATACAACCAGATAAGGCTAAAAGAGGAAGACCAGGAAAAAACCGCTTTCATCACACCACATGGCGTCTTTTGCTACAACGTCATGACATTTGGGTTAAAAAACGCAGGAGCCACATATCAAAGAATGATGCAAGCTTGCCTGAAGGAGCAAATAGGCAAGAACGTCCAGGTTTATATCGATGATGTCGTCATCATGACCAAGAAGGAAGCGACCTTAGTCGATGACCTTAGAGAAACCTTTGATAGTCTCGACAAGTTCAACATCAAGCACAATCCCACAAAGTGTGCCTTTGGAGTACCTGCGGGAGAACTTTTGGGCTACCTCATATCCGAGAGGGGTATCAAGGCAAACCCAGAAAAAATCGAGGCAATACTGACAATGGAGAGGCCACAAAACGTCAAGGGAGTTCAGCAGCTCGCAGGACGCGTAGCTGCGCTAAGCAGATTCATCAGCAAGTTGGGAGAAAAAGCCCTTCCATTCTATCAGTTGCTCTGGAAATCTGACACCTTCGAGTGGACGGAGGAAGCAGAGGCAGCATTCAAGGATCTCAAGCGAACGCTGTCAACATCACTAGTGTTGGTAACACCTAAGGAAGGAGAGCAAATGTTGATGTACATCGCAGCAACAACCCAGGTGGTTAGCTCTGTACTCGTGGTGGAACAAGAGGAAGCAGGGAAAGTACACGGCAGTCAACGGCCCGTGTACTACCTGAGCGAGGTTCTATCTATGGAGCCCCAGACTTGGAGGTCCGGAACCCCTGTTATGCATACAATCACAATCCCAGAATACCATTGTGATCAACATAACCGAACTGGTACCATTACATCATCCATTACAATAAAAATAAATAGTCTTTAAGGTAAGCCATAGAGGCGGGGTTCGACAATCTTCAATACATCAGCGGAAACGAAAAATCACTTCAACGAAGGCCCGGTGTCACGAACAACCCACCAGGGTTCTGACCGGGAGACGTCCTAGTACTCGCCATCATCATACTCGAACTCGTCTTCTTCATAAACTTCACCTTCATAGTCTGGCCAAGTAAATAGCCAGGGACAAAGCCAGTAAGTACTTTTGAATGTACTTGCAAACCACCTTAGAAAGAGAGGTAATAATATGCATATATGGCTGTGGCAAAAGACCTAGGTTTAGTATTGTAAGAGAGTAAGAGAATAGTTCCTCTTGTGGATATAGCATGTACCACAAGAGGTAGAGCATGTCTTACGGCATCTTAATAAATTTGTTGAAAAAGAATTAAGATAAGAGAAAGTAGCACCAGGTAAGATAACCCCATTTGTGTACCATGGTCGCCAAAGCGACAATTACTCCCCCCCCCCTTTCAGTCGCCCTGCGACAATACCATCAAGGCATACCCCTCCGGGTATCCATTCCACGTGCTCAACTAGCTCCAACACCTTCCGTGTTACCTTTCCGAAATCAGCTTTCGAAAACACTTTACTTTGTAAAACCAAAACTTTCTTTGGGCTGTCGTCATAGGTCAAGTCGGCCATCCATATCCGTGGACACGGCTATTCGAATAGTTTTACACTCTGCAGAGGTTGCATGCTTTTAATCCCACAAGATCTGAACTATCCGCCGGGTTAGTCACCGGATCGCCATACCATCAGTATGCGGGGGTCGGATATTCAGTCGAGTTCCTACATCCACATTCACTAGCATGGGTCTTTGCCTGTAGGTTATGCCTTCCCGGCATGTCCCGGAACACCTCTATCCGTGAGCATGCTTTCGGCGCCACGTTGGATGACCCTACAGTATCGTCCGGCTATTGATTCGCAACAGTTAACTGCCCCTCACTTGTGAGTGCAGCCCGGCGTCATTGGAAACCCACCAAGAGTACTCCCCTCTAGAGTTATGGGGACCCCGTCTAGCTTCCGTGTATTTCAGACCAAGCCCCGTACCATATTAGGGGTAATGTGGTCGCACATTTCTTTCCGAACTTGTATTACCGGTACAGTCACCAAAGGTTTTCGTAAACATTTTTCCTCCTTCCTTTGCCTTCAGCAAAACTTCCTTTCAAAAACATTTCCTTCCAAATTCACACGGGCAGGGTAATTCCCCATCCGAGGTTTTCTCTTTGAAAACTGTTTTTAACAAAACCTTTTGTAAACAATTTTTTTTCCTCCGGGCATCATCTTCCTTAGTGCTCCAAGTGTCTTCCAAAGTGAGTAAGGTGATAAGCACCCACTCTACTAACTCAGGTTCAGTAGGAGCCTATGCTAATGGCAGCACCCGGAAGGGGTGGTAATCTAAGAGGGGTGTTGGAGAGCCACAGGCAACTCCGATACCGAGAGAATAATGCATGTTTGTAAACCAAAGCATATGCAGCAGTAATAGGATTCAGAAATACTAGATAAAAAGGTGGCTTGCATGTTGCCTCTGTCTATCCCTGGTCTTCACCTACAATTTCTTCACCCTCGTACTCCTCTCCGGCAGCGTTCGGCGTATCTATCAACGCAAAAAAGAAACACAAGCGTGACTCAATAAAAGTCGAATACAAGGGCCAGCGGGTGCACGACCAGCGATCAGCAAACAAGCATAGTTTAAACACACAACATACAGTAAGATTCTACCCCCTTTTTCAAAATATGATGCAAACACCATTTTTTTGACTTAGCAAATAAAGGGATTTGACCTATTAAGTAAGGTCGAAAATCTTAAGCGCTCTACCTGGACAAACAAACACACATTCAGATACCTCTAGCTAAGGTGAGTTCACAGAAATTTAGTTTGCACAAAAATAAAGTGTGGATGATTTTTAATTCATTTTTTAAAGTTGGATTTGCCACTGAATTGTTATGATTACTGTAGCAAACCAACTAAGATACAGTGAACAGAAAACACACCTGTGGATAGCTACAGATCCATAGAGCACTACAAAATTGGATTCACTGTTTTTCAAGCAGCACAGAATATTTGATAAATCAAATACTCTGAATATGAGTTTTAGAGTCTTTAAATGGTGAAAACAATTTGGCCTAGCCAAACCATCTGCAAACCTGGGATATGGTGAGGCATCTCACAAAGAGTGCTCACGAAGTGGATTCACTCAAAAAGGATTCCTAGATTTCCTAGATTAAATCCAGGAAGGAAACATCTCTGCTTCACCAAATAAATCACTACACACAGATCCAGTCGATTTAAAAAGAGTGATCCAGGTTTTTAGATAAATCTGGTCTAGGGCAACTCACAGAAGTTGAGTTTGCTCAATTTGGAACAATAGAACTCCCAGAATTAATTTTGAGAGTAAACAGCAAGATTTAACTAGATTAAATCCAGTAATTAATCTAGCAGACTAAAAATGGAAGCTAAAAGCTCTGATGGTTCTAAAAACATTCAGTGTCCTGACATAAATCGGATCTATCCTAAAACTAACAGGAACTATTTTAGATCGATTTAAACCTACAGATCTAGGTTTTCAGGGAGTTATCGGAGAAAAGGAAAAAGAAAAAGAATCGGCGCGGGCTGGCTTCAGATCTGAGCCAGGCCGACCCAATTCAACGGCGAGACGCGCGGGAGGCGGGGATTTGAAATCCCGGGCGCAGCCCATGGTCAGCCCACGGCCCAGCCGTGCATGCACAGGACGGCGCGGTCAGAGACGCACACAGCCCGTCCGATCAGAGATCGATGGCTGCAGAGCTTCGTCCAGCTCGCGAAGCAGAGGAGGGTTCTGCGAAACCCTAGAAATGGCGAGGCTTTGACTGCTCACCTCGGGGCTCGGCTGAACCTAGATCTGGGAGAAAATGACCTCCTCCGTTAGCTCTTTCGAACGAGGTCCTTGGCGGGGGAAATGGCATCGACGAAATGGTCACCACCACGGCGAGCTTCCGCGGTGACGATGGTCACGGTGGTGCTCCGGTGTACCTACGGGCAAGGCAAGAGGGGCATGAGCAGGAGAGGGAGATTCCGCATTCCCGAAGGTTGAAAAGAGAGGGAGAGGTGCAGGGGTTGATTCGCAATCCTCACAGGCAGCGGCGGGTTCTCAAGCTCAAGCACGAGCAGAGGAGGAGCAGAGAGCTCCTCCGCTCTCCGGGAGGTGGAAGAGGAGTGAGAGGGGAGCAAATGGGCAAAGTGGAGCATGGAGAGGGGGTCGGGGTATTTATCCCGAGCGTGCGGGCTCGGCGATGCCACGGTCACAAGGCGTTCGACGCGAGAGATTGGGCAGCTGAGGCGGTCATGAGCGGGTCCGAGCAGATGAGTGTGCACGACCTGATCACGCAGACGAGATGCACCAGAGAGAGATGGTGGAGTGGCGATGGAGGCGTGGCAACGACGACGTGGCCGTCGCGGACTGGGGGTGTACGGGCACAGCGGGTGTGAGCACGCGGCCTCGTTTTTCCTCCTCGCGTTGGGACAGCGCGAGTGGCAGGGCTCCTGCCTGAGACTGCAGGGGCAGAGGGGAGGGACAGGCGGTAGGGAGCTAGGCAAGGGAGAGAAACGAGATAGAGAGAGAGGGGGAGGAAGGGGAGTGGCGTCCGCGCCCTTCCATTGGCCAACGGCCATGGCGCCTTGCTCCGTCTCGCCCACACGGACAGTGAGAGGTATGGCGACACCTCCGAGCCGCTGGATCGAGCCAGAACGGCCAGATCGAGCCGATCCCGACGAGATGACCAAATGGTCATTTTACAGAAAATGACATCGGGCACTCCTTTGCCATTTTCTACAAAGCAAACCAGGATGAATTCGAGTTGTGTTCAAGAGACAAAGTTGGAGAGGGGATATCTAGCTTTACAGGGAATTTCTCAGAAGATTTTTAGGGGCTAAGAAGAGAGAGATCAGAAGGGTCAAAGTCAGGGAAAAATAATGCCCTGAAGATCACATATGAATTTGGACTAACACTTTCAGTTCATAAAAACTTCAAAGTGAGCTAGGGTTTTGATCTAGGATGAGAGCTAGGAATGTATGTGAGGCTAGATAGTGGTCTCCAACCTTGGTGAAAAATAACAAGGTTCCCAAAATTTGAAATTTGAGAGAATTTGACTTAGGTAAAAAATGAAATCACACACAAGACCAATCAAGCAACAATCAATGTTTTTAACCAAGAGAAGATTGTGCTTTTTGATTTGAGAATCAGAATTCACTTCCACACAATGTGATCAAGGAATTCCTCAAATCAAAATTCACTAAAAATAACATGAGTAGAAAAATACTCATAGGCATCATCAATATGGAATGCTTATATTGGATTTACTAAAATCTCACATTGTCCACTTGAGGTTTGTAAAAGAGAGTTTTGAAAAGGATTGCTTAAGGAAAAGTGAAGCTTTGCAAAAACTTGAAACAAAAAGAACTCACTTCATAAGAATTTTAAGTGCACTCAACTAAGAAGCAAGTCAACCAATGGGTGTCACTAGTTAACTCAAGCAATTAAATGCATGCATAAAAAGTTTTTGTTCCCCCACATTTTGCTAATCCAAACACATTGCAATAAGAGGGAAAAGTGGGGTGTGACAGACCTTCCCCCCTTAGAATGAAGCTCATCCCCGAGCTTCACTGTAGTAGGCTTCCAAGAGTTGCGGGTACTCCTTCTGCAGATAGTCTTCTCGTTCCCACGTAGCTTCTTCCTCGAAATGATTACTCCACTGGACCTTGTAGAACTTGAGTTTCCTTCTCGGAGTAAGACGAACACCCTCTTCAAGAATTCGGAGAGGTATCTCTTTATAGGTTAGGTCCCTATTTAGGTCAAGTGCGCGATGATCCACATTCTGGAAGACTTCTGGCTTGTCGGGAACTTGAAGACACTTAAGAAGTAGGGATACATGTAACACAGCATGAAAGTCTGCCAATTCTGGGGGTAACTGCAACTGATAAGAGACTTCTCCACATCTACCAAGAACCTTAAACGGACCAATAAACCTTGGTGTGAGTTTCCCACGGACATGGAAGCGTTGCATACCCTTAAGTGGTGTCATTCGAAGGTAAGCAAAATCGCCAATTCGAAAGGATAGTTCTCGGCGCTTGCGGTCTGAATAACTTTTTTGTCGGGATTGGGCCGCCTTAAGATGATCACGGATGAGTTGCACTTGTTCCTCTGCTTGCCAGAGATGGTCAGGTCCAAAAACTTGACTATCCCCAGTCTCCGCCCAGTTCAAGGGGGTACGGCATCGGCGTCCGTATAGGGCTTCAAAAGGGGCCACCTGCAAACTGGCCTGATAGCTGTTATTGTAAGCAAATTCAGCGAAAGGTAGACAGTCCTCCCATCTGGCTCCATAAACCAGCACACAAGCGCGGAGCATGTCCTCCAAAATCTGATTTACTCGTTCCGTCTGTCCTCCTGTCTGAGAATGATAAGCCGTACTAAAACTTAGCTTGGTTCCAAGGGCTTCATGAAGACTTTTCCAGAATCGCGAAGTAAATTGGGTACCTTGATCCGATACTATCCTCTTAGGTACCCCATGCAAACTGACAATCCGTGATATGTACTCATCTGCTAAGCGGCGTCCAGATTAGGTAGTACAAACAGGGATGAAATGGGCAACTTTGGTAAGTCGGTCCACTATTACCCAAATGGAGTCATGGCCTCTCTGGGACCTTGGCAATCTGGTGATAAAATCCATACCAATCTCTTCCCATTTCCATTCCGGGATCTTCAAAGGTTGAAGTAGCCTAGCAGGGCGTTGATGCTCTGCCTTGACCATTTGACAAGTATCGCACTTGGCGACAAACGAAGTTATCTCGCGTTTCATTCCATGCCACCAAAATTGACGCTTCAAGTCCTGATACATCTTTGTTCCACCAGGATGGATGGTATATAACAATTCATGAGCTTCCTTCAAGATGAGATGTTTAAGCTCTTCCGAGTTTGGCACGCACAAATGTCCTTTGTACCACAATATTCCATCAGGGTCAAGGGAGAATCCCTCCAATTCCTCCCTTTTCATCCTGAGCTTGATCCCATCAGTACCTTTGTCTCATGATTGAGCCTTCTTAATTTGATCTGCCAACATAGGTTGTAATTCCAATTGTCCAAAAATACATGGCTAACCAACTCTAAACCAAATCTTTCCATCTCAGCATGGAGCGGCGATTGTTCGAGCTTAATAAGCGAGTTCAACAAGCACGGCTCTCGGCTGAGAGCATCGGCGACTACATTCACCTTGCCAGGATGGTAATGGATGTTGAGATCATACTCCTTGATTAATTCCATCCACCAACTCTGCCTCATGTTCAGTTCTCTCTGGGTGAAAATATACTTGAGGCTCTTATGATCAGTGTATAGGTCACATTTGTTTCCCACTAAGTAGTGGCGTCATGCCTTGAGAGCATGCACCACCGCAGCGAGCTCCAGATCATGGGTAGGATAATTTACTGCATGTGATCGAAGTTGACGAGACGAGTACGCAATTACTTTACCATTCTGCATAAGAACACCTCCTAATCCAAGTTTGGATGCGTCACAATATACTACAAAACCTTGAGTAACATCCGGCATGGTGAGTACCGGCGCTATTACAAGTCTCTTATTTAGCTCTTGGAAACTTTGTTCACACTTAGCTGTCCCTTCAAACTTCTTGTCCTTTTTCAGTAACTGGGTCAGAGGTAGAGAAATACTAGAGAATCCCTCAACGAACTTGCGGTAGTATCCCGCTAATCCGAGGAAATATCTAACTTTAGTCTGACTTGTGGGGGCGGCGCGCTCCATTATGGACTTGATAAGGGAAGGGTCCACTGACACTCCTCCTACGGACAAAACATGTCCAAGGAATGCAACTTCCTTGAGCCAAAACTGACACTTGCTAAACATAGCGCAGAGTTGATGTTCACGCAAAGTGCCCAGCACAATTCTCAGATGCTCGGCATGCTCTTCCTCCGTCTTGGAATAAACAAGGATATCATCGATGAACACCATGACAAACTTATCAAGGTAGTTCATAAATACCTTATTCATGAGATTCATGAAATAGGCAGGGGCATTGGTCAACCCAAAAGACATTACGGTATACTCATAGTGTCCGTATCGTGTCCGAATAGCAGTCTTAGGGATATCAGACTCCCGAACCTTCAATTGATGGTATCCGGTCCGGAGGTCAATCTTAGAGAATACTCGGGCTCCATTCATCTGGTCGAATAAGTCTTCTATCTTAGGAAGTGAATATTTGTTCTTGATAGTCACATCATTCAGCTTACGATAGTCCACACAAAGGCATGACGTTCCGTCTCGCTTATCCACAAATATGATAGGCGATCCCCATGGTGACGCACTCGGGCGAATCAGCCCTTTGCTCAGCATGTCATCTAGTTGCTTCTTTAATTCTACTAGCTGCTCGGGGTTCATCCGGTATGGTCACTGTGCAATGGGAGCAGTCCCCGGGACTAGTTCAATAATAAACTCAATGTCCCTATCCGGGGGCATACCCGGCAACTCCTCGGGAAACACATCCGCATACTCACATACCACGGGTACTTGGTCCACAGTGGGTTCAGCAGTACCTTTCTTGCATCTGGCTTCAGCAGAAGATAAGGATGAGACATGGCGAATCACCTTGCCTTCGCCACTAGTGATGGTGACAGCTTTATGGGTGCAATCAATGTGTCCCTTGTATTTGGCCATCCAATTCATGCCCAGAATAACCTCTAGACCTTGCTCTCCGAACACTACTAAATCCGCGTACAATCTGGTACCCTGGATGTCTATAGGAACTTGCTTGCAGGATTCACAGGTTTTAGTGACGGCTCCAGGTATTTGGACAATCATAGGGTGGGTCAAAGCAGTCGGTTTTAGCCCACCCTTTCTAATAAACGGTCTAGTAACGAAAGAATGTGAAGCACCCGAATCAAAAAGCCCAGTTGCAGGGGTGGAGTTCACAGGAAATGTACCCAGTACGACATCAGGTGCCTCCTAGGCTTCTTCGGCGTTGACATGGTGCAGACGGGTATTCACCTTATTGGGGGCAGGGTTTCTTCTAGTAGCGGCCTTGGCATGGCCGGGGTTTGGCTTGGGTGCATTGGTGCGAGGTGCAGCAGACCTGTTGTTGGGGCAATCACGGGAGTAGTGGCCTGGCTTGCCACAAGTATAGCATCCGACTTGTCTCCTGCAGGGCGGCTTGGAGTAGCAGGACGGCCAGCATAGCCTCCACCTCCAGGGCGGGGCTGACGGTATCCACGGCCAGGCTGACCTGGGCGTGGTCCCGCAGAGTGAGACCTCGATGGCGAGGGTGCGGACCTTGAAGGGGGCAGACTACGCGATCTCTGCTGGCTAGATCCTCCCTACATCATCTGCGCCTTGCGCTTGCGGCTTTCTAGAGCAGCCTTCCTTGAGCTTTCAGTAGTGATAGCAGCATCCACAAGTGCCTCAAAGTTGGGGTAGGGCAGAGGAGCTAGGTAAGGGCGCAACTCCTCATGCAACCCCTTCATGAACTGCCGCTTTTTCTTGTCATCAGTATCAGCATCCTCTGGCGCATAGCGGGCTAGGTCATTGAACTCCTCTAGGTACTCGAAAACAGTCTTGCTTCCCTGCTTGAGTTCATGAAACTTGTCCTTCATCAGCTGGATGAGTCCATCAGGGATAAAGGACTTGCGAAACCTTTGCTTGAAAGCATTCCAGTTGATCACTTGACCGGCAGCTTGCATAGCCAAGGTATTCCCCCACCAAGCGCGAGCAGGTTCACCTAAGAAGTGGGTAGCGAGAGTAACCTTCTCTTCCTCGCCAACACAGGCGACCACTAAGTTGTTCTCAATGGTGCGGATCAATCATCAGCATCCAAAGGCTTGACACTCTTGGAAAACACCGGTGGATTGGTATTCTGAAAATCCCGCAGCTTGGAGCGGAGCTCATCCTCACGGTTATCACGGTTGTTGTTGTTGTTGTTGGCAGCAGCTTGAGCTATTTGCTGGAGCACGGCGATGCTTGCCTCGCGTTCAGCCCTAGAGTTGTTGCGATCCTCAAGGAGTAGGCAAAGGATCTGCGCCATATTGGCATCCGGGGGTGGCGGGGGATCATCATTGCGGTTGTTCTGATTCTGCTGTCCCCTTGATCCGGATGCCATCCTGATTAAGGCACAAGGGAGAGGGTAAAACACAAGCTAAAACACTCCAATACAGGCTTCCGATGGCGAGATAAAATCATATAATAACACAAGCACATACTAAACATCGCATGACCAGCAAGGTTCATAACATCGCTCCAATCTAGGCCTCGTAGGTGAAATAATAAGGTAGCGATACAAGTACAAAATACACGAGTCTCCGTCACAACACAAACATAGCAGCAGCAACATCATCGGCATCTACTCTAGGCCAGCGCAAAAGGGGCCTCACTCCGACTAGGTGTGACATCAGAGTGACCCAACGAAGTGCGGAAGTGAACTACGGGGCCTCTGGGACCTCGACGGCGTCGGAGCTAGTCCAGCTACCAAAGACTCGCTCCTCGGGGTCCTCCTCCCCACTAGGGTAAGAAATAACGGGCTCGTCCCCGGACTCCTCACCCATAGCCTCGTCGTGATCGCTGGGGTCGTCGTCCTCAAGATCCATGTGGTACGGGTCAGGAGCGTCTTCGTCCTCAAGGAGCTCCTTCTCCTTGCGAAGCTCGACGGCCTCCTCCTCTAGCTCCTAAACTCTGTCCTCCAGCGTCTGTGCCCGCTCGGTCAGCATGGCAATGGTCTTCCGCAGCTTTCGGATGGTCTTGTTCCGCGCCTTGACATCCTTCTTGATGCCCTTGCACTTCAGCTTCCACACTCTTGTCTGACGGGTGTGCATCCAGTACTCCATGCGCTGAAACTCGGAACGGGTACGGGCAGCGTCCATCTGCTGCTGGGTGTGGTGAAGAAGGTACTCCCTGTGGCCAAGGTGGTCGGCAAACTGAGGGTGCTGCTCCCCGAACACCGGCCCGCCCTGGTCGTCACAGCGACCAATGAACTGAAAGGCGGTGTCCTGGAGTCGGTCGGCGAAGTCATGGGAGATGCGGGCCATGGCCAACTGCATGACCCTCATCATGCCCTCCTCAAAGGTGCGCTCAATCACCACAAACTGAATATCCTCACAGACAGGCTCCACCTGTCGCACTATCAGAGTGCAAACAACTCTCCAAGACATCCCGGACTGCTCCGGCACAGTCCAGCGATACCCTCGGATCTCCGGAGGTGGTCGTCCAATCAGTGCTGCCTGGCGCCTAAGGGCTGCCTCGAAGTACCCAGGCTCATCGCCGGGTATCTCTGGCACTCCAACCTGATGAAACACGCGCGGAGGGGTCTCCATCTACACAAGTTTTAAGTAGTTTAAGTTAGTGACCGAAGTGTGCAGCTTTTATACAGTAAGAAAAATTTAACGCAAGTAAGGGTACAATTTTTAAAATAGAGAGGGGGTAAGAGACTGAAGCATTATTTCAGCAACTTAGTCATCTTATTTTAAGTTTTTGGAAAACTAGTTTTCCGAGTCCTATCTAACGGCCATGCTATCTAGGGTCTCCTAAGGTCAGGATGGCTCTGATACCAGCTCTGTGGAGCCCCAGACTTGGAGGTCCAGAACCCCTATTATGCATACAATCACAATCCCAGAATACCATTGTGATCAACATATCGAACTGGTACCATTACATCATCCATTACAATAAAAATAAATAGTCTTTAAGGTAATCCATAGAGGCGGGGTTCGACAATCTTCAATACATTAGCGGAAACGAACAATCACTTCAATGAAGGCCCGGTGTAACGACCAACCCACCAAGGGTCTGACCGGGAGACATCCTAGTACTCGCCGTCATCGTACTCAAACTCGTCTTCTTCATAAACTTCACCTTCACAGTCTGGCCAAGTAAATAGCCAGGGACAGAGCCAATAAGTACTTTTGAATGTACTTGCAAACCACCTTAGAAAGAGAGGTAATAATATGCATATATGGATGTGGCAAAAGACCTAGGCTCTAGGTTCAGTATTGTAAAAGAGTAAGAGAATAGTTCCTCTTCTGGATATAGCACGTACCACAAGAGGTAGAGCATGTCTTACGACATCTCAAAAAATTTGTTGAAAAGGAAGTAAGATAAGAGAAAGTAGCACCAGGTAAGATAACCCCATTTGTGTACCATGGTTGCCAAAGCGACAATTACTTCCCCCCCCCCCCTTTTCAGTCGCCCTGCGACAATACCATCAAGGCATACCCCTCTGGGTATCCATTCCACGTGCTCAACTAGCACCAAGACCTTCTGTGTTACCTTTCCGAAATCAGCTTTTGAAAACACTTTACTTTGTAAAACCAAAACTTTCTTCGGGCTATCATCGTAGGTCAAGTCGGCCGTCCATATCCGTGGACACGGCTATTCGAATAGTTTTACAATCTGCATAGGTTGCACGCTTTTAATCCCACAAGATCTGAACTATCCGCCGGGTAAGTCACCGGATTGCCATACCATCAGTATGCGAGGGTCAGATATTCAATCGAGTTCCTACATCCACATTCACTAGCACAGGTCTTTCCATGTAGGTTATGCCTTCCCGGCACATCCTGGAACACCTCTATCCGTGAGCATGCTTCCGGCACCACGTCGGATGACCCTATAGTATCATCCGGCTATTGATCCGCAACAGCTAACTGCCCCTCACTTGTGAGTGCAGCTCGGCGTCGGGGGAAACCCACCAAGAGTACTCCCCTCTAGCATTATGGCGACCCCGTCTAGCTTTCGTGGATTTTAGACCAAGCCCCGTACCATATTAGGGGTAATGTGGTTGCACATTTCTTTCTGAACTTGTATTCCTGGTACAGTCGCCAAAGGTTTTCATAAACATTTTTCCCCCTTCCTTTGCCTTCAGCAAAACTTCCTTTCAAAAACATTTCCTTCCAAATTCACACGGGCAGGGTAATTCCCCGTTCGAGGTTTTCTCTTTGAAAACTGTTTTTAACAAAACCTTTTGTAAACAATTTTTTTTCCTCCGGGCATCATCTTCCTTAGTGCTCCAAGTGTCTTCCAAAGTGAATAAGGTGATAAGCACCCACTCTACTAACTCAGGTTCAGTAGGAGCCTATGCTAATGGCAGCACCCGGAAGGGGTGATAATCTAATAGGGGTGTCGGAGAGCCACAGGCAACTCCGATACCGAGAGAATAATGCATGTTTGTAAACCAAAGCATATGCAGCAGTAATAGGATTCAGAAATGCTAGTTAAAAAGGTGGCTTGCCTGTTGCCTCTGTCTGTCCCTGGTCTTCACCTGCAATTTCTTCACCCTCGTACTCCTCTCCGGCGGCGTTCGGCGTATCTATCGTCGCACAAAAAGAAACACAAGCGTGACTCAATAAATTTAAATACAAGGGCCAGCGGGTGAACGACCAGCGATCAGCAAACAAGCATTGTTTAAACACACAACATACAGTAAGATTCTACCCCCCCCCTTTCAAAATATGATGCAAACACCATTTTTTTGACTTAGCAAATAAAGTGATTTGACTTATTAAGTAAGGTCAAAAATCTTAAGTGCTCAACCTGGACAAACAAACATGCATTCAGATACATCTAGCTAAGGTGAGTTCACAGAAATTTAGTTTGCACAAAAATAAAGTGTGGATGATTTTTAATTAATTTTTAAAGTTGGATTTGCCACTGACTTGTCCTAATTACTGTAGCAAACCAGCAAAGAAATAGTGAACAGCACACACACCTGTGGATAGCTACAGATCCATAGAGCACTACAAAACTGGATTCACTATTTTTCAAGCAACACAGAATATTTGATAAATCAAATACTCTGAATATGAGTTTTAGAGTCTTTAAATGGTGAAAACAATTTGGCTTAGCCAAACCATCTGCAAACCTGGGATATGGTGAGGCATCTCACAGAGAGTGCTCACGAAGTAGATTCACTCAAAAAGGATTCCTAGATTTCACAGATTAAATCCA
The DNA here is from genome assembly GCA_012064385.1 of Puccinellia tenuiflora. Taxonomy (NCBI): domain Eukaryota; kingdom Viridiplantae; phylum Streptophyta; class Magnoliopsida; order Poales; family Poaceae; genus Puccinellia; species Puccinellia tenuiflora. The sequence continues at coordinate 208,878 of QRDG01002424.1, read as the reverse complement.
GGAAGGCAACATCTCTGCTTCACCAAATAAATCACTACACACAGATCCAGTCGATTTAAAAAGAGTGATCTACGTTTTTAGCTAGATCTAGTCTAGGGAAACTCACAGAAGTTGAGTTTGCTCAATTTGGAACAATAGAACTCCCAGAATTAATTTTGAGAGTAAACAGCAAGAGTTAACTAGATTAAATCCAATAATTAATCTAGCAGTTTAAAAATGTCAGCTAAAAGCTCTGATGGTTCTAAAAACATTCAGGGTCCTGACATAAATCGGATCTATCCTAAAACTAACAGGAACTATTTTAGATCGATTTAAACCTACAGATCTAGGTTTTTAGGGATTTATCGGAGAAAAAGAAAAAGAACCGGCCCGGGCTGGCTCCAGATCTGAGCAAGGCGACCCAATTCAACGGCGGGATGCGGGGGAGGCGGGGATTTGAAATCCCGGGCGCAGCCCACGGTCAGCCCACGGCCCAGCCGTGCATGCGCAGGACGGTGCGGTCAGAGACGCACACAGCCCGTCCGATCAGAGATCGTCAGCTGCAGAGCTTTGTCCAGCTCGCGAAGCAGAGGAGGGTTCTGCAAAACCCTAGAAATGGCGAGGCTTTGACTGCTCACCTTGGGGCTTGGCTGAAGCTAGATCTGGGAGAAAATGACCTCCTCCGTTAGCTCTTCCGAACAAGGTCCTTGGCGGGGGAAATGGCGTCGACGAAATGGTCACCACCACGGCGAGCTTCCACGGCGACGATGGTCACGGTGGTGCTCCGGTGTACCTACGGGCAAGGCAAGAGGGGCATGAGCAAGAGAGGGAGATTCTGCATTCCCGAAGGTTGAAAAGAGAGGGAGAGGTGCAGGGGTTGATTCGCAATGTTCACCGGCAACGGCGGGTTCTCGAGCTCGAGCACGAGCAGAGGAGGAGCAGAGAGCTCCTCCGCACTCCGGGAGGTGGAAGAGGAGTGAGAGGGGAGCAAATGGGCAAAGTGGAGCATGGATAGGGGGTCGGGGTATTTATCCCGAGCGTGCGGGCTCGGCGATGCCACGGTCACAAGGTGTTCGACGCGAGAGATTGGGCAGCTGAGGCGGTCACGAGCGGGTCTGAGCAGATGAGTGTGCACGACCTGATCACGCAGACGAGATGTACCAGAGAGAGATGGTGGAGTGGCGATGGAGGCGTGGCAACGACGACGTGGCCGTCGGGGACTGGGGGTGCACGGGCATGGCGGGTGCGAGCACGCGGCCTCGTTTTTCCTTCTCGCGTTTGACGGCGCGAGTGGCAGGGCTCCTACCCGAGGCTGCAGGGAGCAGAGGGGAGGGACAGGCGGTAGCGAGCTAGGCAGGGGAGAGAAACGAGATAGAGAGAGAGGGAGGAAGGGGAGTGGCGTCCGCGCCCTTCCATTGGCCAACGGCCACGGCGCCTTGCTCCGTCACGCCCACACGTACAGTGAGAGGTATGGCGATGCCTCCGAGCCGCTGGATCGAGCCAGAACGGCCAGATCAAGCCGATCCCGACGAGATGACCAAATGGTCATTTTACATAAAATGACATCAGGCACTCCTTTGCCATTTTCTACAAAGCAAACCAGGATGAATTCGAGTTGTGTTCAAGAGACAAAGTTGGAGAGGGGGTATCCAGCTTTATAGGGAATTTCTCAGAAGATTTTTAGGGGCTAAGAAGAGAGAGATCAGAAGGGTCAAAGTCAGGGAAAAATAATGCCCTGAAGATCACATCTGACACCTTAGCAAATATCGGCTCTACAAGGGCACCGGTCCCAGAAGGAGTTTTTCTTGAGCAAATCAACGAGCGATCAATTAAGGTCAAAGCAACAGAGTCAGAAACCTTGCACTTGGGGGCTGAGCCTGAGACAACCACATCTGTAATGATCGATGCAACGGACGGCGAAGTCCTAGCCATTACCTTAGCAGAAGAAGGTGCCAGCTGGACGAAGCCTTATATTGCGTACCTCACGTGCAAGGAACTACCGGATAATCCAACAGACGCCCACATGATAATGCAGCAATCTAAGGCCTTTCAAATAATTAATGGAGAACTCTACAAGAGAAGTATATCTGGCATACTCCAAAGGTACGTCACACCGGAGGACAGGCAGAAAATTCTATTGCATATACATGAAGGTGTATGCGGACATCACGCGATGAGAAGAACCTTGGTAGCCAAAGCCTTCAGAGCATGATTCTACTGGCTTAGTGCAATGAGGGATGCACATGAGCTCGTTAGCAAATGCGAGGCATGTCCGCGCTTTGCATCCAAGCCTCATGCCCCAGCAGCGGAATTAAAAACCATACCGCTAGCATGGCCCTTCGCGCAATGGGGGTTAGACATGGTGAGCAAGTTGCAGAAATCATCTCAGGGAGGCCATGTGTACCTCCTGGTCGCAGTGGACAAGTTCACCAAGTGGATCGAAGCACAACCCGTTACGAACCAGGGGGCTATAGCAGCAGTGAACTTCATCAAATCCATAACGTATAGGTTTGGTGTCCCGCACAGCATCATTACGAACAACGGATCTAACTTCATCTCGATAAAGTTCCAGGATTTCTGCGACGACATGGGCATTAAGGTGAACTATGCCTTTGTAGCTCATCCGCAAAGCAATGGCCAAGTTGAAAGAATCAACGGATTAGTATGCAGCGGCATCAAGAAGCGGCTCCTTCGCCCCCTTAAGAGAGCAGCTGGAGCGTGGCCCGAGGAGCTACCCTCCGTATTATGGAGTCTCCGTACAACGCCAAACAGATCCACGGGCTTTACACCATTCTTCATGGTTCATGGGGCAGAAGCCATACTCCCGTCGGAAGTACGCTTCAATACACCAAGAGTCGCAACCTTCACGGAAGAAGACTCAGCATCAGCACTCGAGGATGACCTCGATATTTTGGATGAAGCACGGGACGTAGCCCTCGCACGAACAGCAGTGTATCAGCAAGGATTGCGGAACTACCATAGTCGGCGGGTCCGACCAAGGACCTTCTCCGAAGGCGACCTAGTCCTTCGACTAAAGCAAGATGGACACAAGAAGTTGGAATCCCCGTGGGAGGGACGTTACATTGTAACAAAGGTAATACCAGGAGGGGCGTACCTCCTCAAGGACATGGAAAGTGGAGTGGAATACTCCAATCCGTGGAATCTTGCGCAGTTGCACAGGTCCTACGCTTAGAAGCACCCTCATCCTACAGTCCAATAAAGTGGCACTTATGCCACCATCGAGCGATTGTAGTGGAAAATCCATCCCAGATAATAAAGCATAAGTTTCGACCAAAAGACTCTAATTTTTACAACCCGATACTCGGGGGCTGCGCTGAAAGTGCAGCCTATTCAAATGTGTTGCGAACTCCGTAAAACTTAAAACTCAAGTAGCTGGTTACACCTGTTAAAGTTGAAGCCTTGGAAAAATCCCGCTTAGAGGGGTAAGGTGCATAAACTACAGGAACCAGGCAAACGAAAGAGTTAAGTTGCAACGAGAGACACAGTAGAAGAAGCATCCTATACATGGCCCTACCCTTGAACCAAGGCTTGACGCCGCAAACGTGCTTCTTCATCATCTAGAACAAACCCTATAAGAGACGTTGCCGGCTCAATGCAGCGTTCATGTGACTTTCCATGTGAGGCCGCTGAGCATCTGGGAGGCTAGCATACGCCCCACTAATGCGCTCCAGATTGATACTGGGATAATGCACTCGACTAAATGTGAAGGCAAGACGAGCACCCCCAATAGTTTGCTCTCGCACCAAGACCTTAACACGCCGAGGCGTTGCAAACTCCTGCCATAATCCGCCCAAACTCTCCATAGGAGAGTTCAGTGGGAATAGGGTCCTGTACACCCCACTAAGAGTGGATCTGAACTTCTCGATCAAGATCTAGACATAACCAACTCGATCTTGTAGAAGTGCGAGAGCCAATCCTCTGTCACAGTCGCGCCAAAAGGAATGGCCTGCAGATAAGCTCGCAGGATGAAGAGTTTCAATGCGTTGACGGACTCGAAGGTTCTCAGACGGAGGATCTTCCACAGCCACAGCTGAAGAAAACAAACATAAGGTGAGACATCAGAGGAAAACCGCTAAAAGCACCAAGGGGCTCGTAAGATAGGACTTACGTTTAAGCTGGGCATTGAGTTGGTGTAGCTCGTTCACCAAAAAACGCTCACTTTTCATAGCCAGTTCAGCCTTTTTCTTCCACACATCAGCTCTGCCATTTGATTGCTTCAAATCACTTTCTAAAGACCTTATGCGGTATCGAAGATAAGCTGCAGAATCTGACGATGCACCCGGACCTGAGAAAGAAGGACCAGGTCGAGACGAAGAGGTATCCTGAAATCATCAATTGAGCAAGATAAAGACACAATTCAAGGGACAATGTGGCATCATAAGGTATTAAAAATACACTGTTCAATCATACGAACATCCCGATTCATTACAATGCCAGTACCAAATCAAAAGGAAAGGCAAGGTTACAACTACTACTGAGCCAATGGAGAATTTTTGGTTGTTGCACTGGACGATTGGCCACCGGTCGATTTCTTCCAAAGCTTCATGGCGCTAGCAGCCAATGACTTTGACACCGCATCGAAATTGGACAAGGTCACAGGAGAACCCTTGGCGTCCTTCGGAAGATCCATTGTTGCAGATATCAGAGCTTTCCCTTCCACACCATGTGCAAGTGCAAGCTTCAGCGTGAAGTCAGCGCCTTCTTTTCTTTAGTCCCACTCGTAAGTGGTGAGTGGATCTTTTTCAGCAGAAAAGTAGCGAACCAAGTGGCCAAGGGACGCATCCTTCTGTTTATTCAAAGGATAGATCTTCAAGTAAATACGTCGCAGCCCATGTTTTACCTTTGACAACAAGGCCTCAGCTTGATTGCCGTAATCTTCAGCAGCCGCCAGCGCCTCTTCAACAGAATCACCACCTGCTGGGGGAACAGGAGTTTCAATCGCTCCTGGTAAAATCACAAGTTTCAAATCAGAAATAAGCAGAATTGCAGTATTCCACGAGCAGAAACGTTGTTTAGTGTTTTCCCTGCCATCTTCCGGGTTAACGCACGAAGGCGTGTGACAAGTCCAGCATCGCGCGCTTCAGCTGCTTCGATGCGTTTTTCCTCCTCCTCTTGCCAAATAGCAATGGATTTCTCGACAGCAGCTTGACGGGTTCTTTTCAAAGATTCAACCTCTGATTTCAGAAGCTCGATTTCTTGTAAGACAGCAAAACTGCAAGCAACTAATCATAGCCTAGGGGGCTGCTGGGGAGACAAATTTACCTTCGTATCCGAGGAGGCAAATTCAGGAGCAGGTGACCAAATAGGGCTCGTTTCCCTTAAAACTGGTCTTTCGCTCCAGTCAACTCTGTTGCACCTTCGGGGGACAACAAGCTCATCTGCTTTGCAGCCCGGAGCTGCTCCAATAGGGCGTTAGCATCAATACTGGTGTCGTTGGAGGAATCTCTGAAAAAAGAAACAGTATAAAATTACAAGGAGTCGGTTAAGAAACCTCAGCATGCAAGGGTAAGGATAAAGGGCACTTACGAGCTGACATCTACTGGAGCTTCTTTAGTGTCAGAAGCCTTTTGATGAGAAGCTTCAGCCTTCGTTTTCTTTGGAGGGCGCGAGGTGCTAGAAGTAGAGGCTTCAGAATCTTCCTCAGTATTAGCCTTACGCTTTGATGCTTCACCTCTGTCCGTTGCCACACCTTCATCATCCTTCAACAGTTCGGCAGTTTCTCATAAAGTGCACCTCTAGAGGAGCATTTCCCTCTCCAAATGGCGTTTCTCGAGGAGAAGATTCAAACTTGTCCTTCTTGGTCAAGGATGTGATGGCAACAAGCTTGGCCTTTAGCTCTTGCCTAGTTAGTTCCTCCGGAAACACTCTGGTCTCATCGAATGGACCCGAGTATTCCCACATAGGGTGGGCCCTAACCTGAAGAGGCTGAACTCGGCGGTTTACAAACAAAGCTGCGACTTGAAGGCCAAAGGTCGTTATGTCAACCTTGCTGCGGAGAGTCGCAATCCTACTCATAAGGTCTGACACTTCTGCAATTTTGTCGGAAGACAGGGCCTGCTTCCAGGAGACCCTTGCCGTCACCTTGTGGGTAGCAGAGAAGGTGGGGAGGCCACAGGAAGAAGTCTCGCCTATGGAATTGCGAACATAAAACCATTTCTCCCTCCATCCTTGGCAAGAAGTGATAGTTTTGAAAGAGAAATATGAAGAAGACTTGGCGGAAAAATTAACGCTGCCCACGTCGAATAGACCATCAGCATCTCCTTGACTCTTGATTGAGTACAGATGTTTCCAAAAGCCCCAATGAGGGTGGATGCCCAGGAAGCACTCGCAAAAGGTAATGAAGCAAGCAACTTGAAGAAGCGCATTGGGAGAAAGGTCGTGGAGTTGGAGGCCATAAATAAAGAGAAGCCCACGAAGAAAATCATGGGCAGGTAGAGAAAGGCCATGGAGGAAAAATGCGACAAAAACCACCGACCATCCGGGTTTAGGCGTAGGGATTACCTCCTCGCTTGGGAACTTGATTTCGGCGTTGCGAAGGTAGCCATTCTTGTGTAAGAGATCGCGGTCCGATGGAGAGAACGAGGATTTCCGCCACCCTCCAGACCTTTTCCTAGGCTCCACAGATCCAGATGGCACGGAGGAGGCCCCTTTGTTCGTCCCCTTTGGCCCAGACTCTGACCTGGAGTTTTCCATGGCTGAAGGGGGAGAGAGTCGCTTGGAGCTCTTGGAAATGCACAGCAATGGCGGTAGCAGAGGAACAGGAATGAGAGCTAGAACCGGTGGGGAAGAAGGAGGAAAAATCATTCAGTATTTATTTACCCCCATGGGAAAGAAATCGAGGCGTCAGCCCACTCACCCCTTTACTGCGAAAAAAACGGAGTTACTACGGGCGTGCCTCGGTTGCCGCGCGTTGTGCGGTCATTTCATTGTGGGACCACCCATGGCTCGTCGATTGGATCGTGGCTGATGTCATTAATCAATTTCCTGGAAGAAAAAAAGGGAGATAAATATTACCTATCAAAGGTGATACTTATGATGTCATGAAGACTAAGCTCCGGCTTTATTATCGCTGCTGAAGGTTGGCTCTAAGCACACATCTATGACACTATGGGTTATTGCTGGTAAGGTTAGCTTAAAACCTTCCACCTTATACGACGGTGACTTTGTGCAAAGGTGACACCTTATATATTAACGAGAGATGGCCAACCTCGCCGAGTGACTGGGTCAAATCCCCCTCGGATGATTAGGTGATGGACCCTCGCCTTTCCAGGTCTCGCAACGCGATTGAACCTGAAGCCGCGTAAACACTCACGTAGGTAAGACCTCATAATCCGCTCTGAAGGTACTGGTATAGAAGCGGCGCTCTACCAGATTATACCGCGTAAACACTCGCGAGAAATCCCTGACGGACGCGTCAGGCTATACAATAATCAGCCGGAGCTCGAAACTCGGTAAGGCCTCAAGGGACACAGGTCGAGTTATGCCTAGCTTCCAGATTCGAGCAAGTATCACACAAACGGAGCCAGGGAGGAAAAGATAGCCCTGGTGGCGCACCCCACCCCCTAGGCGCGCCACACAGGCTATCTTTTGCCTCGAGCCTCCTCAGTCGTCCATCAAGAGCTCCAGAAGGTTCTCCTGACCTAAAACCCCCATATATAAAGGTCTCCGACGCGTCTCGTGAAGGAGGCAGCGTGTAGATCAGAAACACCGAAATCCAGCCAGAATTAGCCACCATAGGAGGGGAGCTCTCCTCCATTGCTGCCCAAGGAGAGATCTCTACCCCTCCAAGATCAAGAACCTCATTACCATGATGAGGAGGGAGTAGTCCACCTCTAGACTATGGGTTTGTAGTAGTAGCTTGATGTATCTCTCTCTCTTGATCTTCATTGTATTAGATCCACATGAGCTGCCTATCATGATTGTGGACATATTTTTAATCCTTTTTGTGGTGGATCTCTATTCTATGAGTTGATATTTGAGATTTGAATCCTCTTTTGTTTATGATATATGAGTAGATGCATATGTTGATCCCATCTTGAAGTACTTGTCTTGATCTCACTTGTATGGATAGATCTATATGGGAAATGTGTGTGTTAGATGGAGTAACATGGGGGTGGAGATTGGATAGTGACAGCAAATTCGAGATCTACTTTGGTTTTTACCTTTCTTTTGTTACCTCACTAGGGGTTAAGTGGATTCAATATTCTTGTACCGTTAGTTTACAGTTATGATGGTCGCTATAGTGTATTTGATTCAAACACTATGTCATTGTTCTTAAGGCTATACTCTTTTTATTATTAAATCTAGATTGCATGGCATTTTCCCTTTCTGGAGGAGTATAAGAGAGATGTGTTGCATCATCTCTAATCTAGGATGTAGTGCCCATACAAATATTATCGTGTACTTGAGAATTTCTATCAATATGATGTCTAGGAGAATTATGAGCCCATTGCAATGTTATGAGAGAGTAGTCAAGTGAAACTATGAACCCCGGTCCAATTTTAATCCATAGAAACACCAAAATACTATCTTAGATTGATTTTTATTTTTTAGTTCTATTTAATTCCGAAAATACAGAAATATATTTACCTTTTGCAATTCCAATATAAAATCCAAAAAGACATTTACCTTATTTTTTTACTTATTTGCCTAGTATAGATTACACTTTTATTTTTATTTTTATTATATCTTCTATTTACTTACACGAAACCTTGTGCTTGACAACCACTTGGCGGAGTTGGGGACACAAGGAGATTTATTTTGTTTTGAAGATTGCTTGAAGAGAAGGAAGGAGCAATCCTTTGCCAATTCCCCATGAGTTCGATATAAACCCTCGAGTCACCCTTGTGGGGAAAAGAAGCTTGCTACAGCACTCTGCACTTGGAGTCCCAACGTGGTAACAGAGTTGTTGCCATCAGTACGCCTCCGGGCTTTGAAGATGCACCATATCAAATTGTCTAATGAAGTTTTGGCCCGCAATATAATGTTTGAGACGTTGCCCATTCACCACATGAGGCTTACCCTTCATATATCCATGGAGACGGATGGCTCCGGAGCGGTACACTTCCTGCACCACTAGGGGTCCCTGCCACTTTGATGCTAACTTCCCTGCATAAAACTTGAAACGAGAGTTGAACAATAAAACCTTATCACCTACTTTAAATTCCTTCCTCTTTATCCTCTTATCATGCCAAATTTTAACTTTCTCTTTAAATAATCTAGAACTCTCATATGCCTCATTCCTCCACTCATATAGTAAGTTGATGTCTAGAACTCTTTTCTCTCCAGCATTTTAAAATCAAAGTTGAGTTGTTTAACAACCCACCTAGCTTTGTGTTCCAACTCTACTGGGAGGTGACAAGCTTTACCATAAACCATTGTATAAGGAGACATTCCCATTGGATTTTTATAAGCAGTTCTATAAGCCCATAAAGCATCATTAATTTTAGTTGGCCAATCTGACCTGCCTTTGTTAACTGTCTTTTCCAAAAATGAGTTTGATTTCTCTATTACTAAGTTCAACTTGCCCACTAGTTTTAGGGTGATATGGAGATGCTACTCTATGATTAACACCATACTTAGCTAAAGTCTTTCTAGAGACTCCATGTATAAAGTGAGAACCACCATCAGTAATTAAATATCTAGGTACTCCAAACCTGGGGATGATTATGTCTTGGAACATCTTCATTGCCGTGGCATGATCTGCACTCTTGGTTGGAATTGCTTCCACTCACTTTGTAACATAGTCCACTGCAACCAAAATATGAGTATGTTTTGTTTTTGACGGTGGGAAGGGACCCATAAAGTCAAATCCCCACACATCAAATGGTTCAAGAGGCAATGAATAATTCATAGGCATTTCATTTCTCTTACCAATGTTTCCAACTCTTTGACATTTATCACAAGATTTAACATATTCAGCACAATCTTTAAATAATGTAGGCCAATAAAAACCAGATTGTAATACCTTTGCAGCGGTGCGTTGTCCAGCGTGATGCCCTCCATAAGGACTATCATGACAATCTCTTATGATACTTTTCTGCTCAAATTCAGGTATACAGCGCCTAATAATACCATCTACACTTTTCTTATAAAGATACGGTTCATCCCAAAAGTAATGTCTAAGATCATAAAAGAATTTCCTTCTTAGTTGGGAATTAAAATAAGGTGGTAAAACTTTTCCAACAATGAAGTTTGCATAGTCAGCGAACCAAGGTGATGCAACTCTTGCACTAGCTACATCTACTACAGCAAGTTGCTCATTAGCAAAACTATCATTGATAGGAATTGGGTCTAATGGAATGTTTTCCATCCTAGATAAATGATCAGCTACAGGATTATCCTCACCCTTTCTATCAACTATATGCAAGTCGAATTCCTGAAGAAGTAGGACCCATCTAATCAATCTAGGCTTAGCATCTTTCTTATTCATCAAATATTTAATAGCTGAATGATCGGTGTGAACTATTACCTTGGAGTCTACAATATAAGGCCTAAATTTGTCGCAAGCAAAAAATCACAGCTAAGAATTCTTTTTCAGTGGTGGCATAATTCCTTTGAGCTCCATCTAATGTTTTGCTAGCATAACAAATGACATTTAACTTTTTATCCACATGTTGGCCCAATACAGCACCAACTGCATAATCACTAGCATCACACATAATCTCAACAGGTAAATTCCAATCAGAGGGTTGAATTATAGAAGCACTTATTAAATCATTCTTTAAAACATTAAAGGACTCCACATAATCATCATAAAAAAAAATGGAACTTCCTTTTGTAGAAGACTAGTTAGAGGCTTTCATATTTTAGAGAAATCCTTAATAAATCTTCTATAAAAGCCTGTATGACCAAGAAAACTATGAATATCTTTGATGTCTCTAGGATATGGTAGCTTCTCAATGGCTTAAATCTTGGCGCGATCCACTTCTTTTCCTCTTCCTGAAATGCGGTGTCCAAGAATAACTCCTTCTGTGACCATGAAATGGCACTTCTCCCAGTTCAAGACTAAATGTTGGTCCTCACATCGCTGCAAAACTTTGTTAAGGTTGAACAAGCAATTATCGAATGAGGTACCATAAACAGAAAAATCATCCATGAATACTTCCATAATTTTCTCAATATAATCAGCAAATATAGCATTCATGCATCTTTGAAAAGTAGCTGGAGCATTGCACAAACCGAAGGGCATTCTCCTATAAGCAAATGTACCAAAGGGACAAGTGAAGGTAGTCTTCTCTTGATCATCCTTATGCACCGGTATTTGTGAAAAACCTGAATAACCATCTAAGTAACAAAAGTGAGAATGTTTAGACAATCTCTCAAGCATTTGATCAATAAATGGCAAAGGATAATGATCTTTTCTTGTAGCCTTATTTAAATTCCTGTAATCAATGCACATTCTATAACTAGTAACAGTGCATTGGGCAAAAAGTTCATTATCATCATTAGGAACAACAGTCATTCCACCTTTCTTATGAACACAATGAACAGGACTTACCCATTTACTATCAGCAATAGGATAAATAATTCCTGCCTCAATAAGTTTAATTACCTCTTTCCTTACTACTTCCTTCATTTTTGGATGGAGGCGACGCTGGTAATCAACAACAGGCTTTGCATCCTCTTCCAAATTAATTTTATGCATACATAGAGCCGGGCTTATACCTTTCAAGTCATCAAGTGAATAGCCAATGGCTGGCCTGTTGGAGCGCAGCCCCTTGAGGAGCTTTGCTTCTTCTTCAGCTGAAAGGTTAGCACTAATAATAACAGGATATATATTCTTTTCATCCAAGTATGCATATTTCATATCTTCAGGTAGTGGTTTAAGTTCAAAGCTAGGATCTTCCTTAGGTGGTGGCAATTCTCCTAAATCATCAGGGGGAATATTCAATTGCAGAATAGGAGGTTGCTGAGAATGGTTCCTCCTGATTAAGGACATATCGCTCCACCACGTCTGATGAAGCAACAGCCGCATAAGCAAGAGTCTCCACTACATCCATAGAGAGTTTTTCTTTTTCTAGATGCTTATCAGTAAATTTAGAGAAGTTAAATTCTAGCTTTTCTCCTGCACATTTAATAAACACTTTCTCTTTAGGTAAACTAATTTCAGCTCCAACAGTATGTAAGAAAGGTCTACCAAATATGATAGGACAGAATGCATCTTGAGAACAACCAAGAATAATAAAGTCTACTGGATACTTCATTTTTCCAACAAGAACTTTAACATCTTTAACAATACCCAGAGGACTAATGCATTCTTTATTAGCAAGTTGAATAGTAATACATGATTCCTCCATGTGAATAGGATCAATATCAGGCTTGATCTCCATGTATAATGAATATGGAATCACACTTATACTTGCTCCAATATCACAAATACCATGATAACAAGAAGTTCCAATTGCACATGATATAATAGGTTTCCCTGGTTTAGTAGGTTTACCTTGAATTACTTTACACTACTAGGGAAAAGGCTATAGGAGACATCCTTATAGGAGGCGCATATGGAAATATGCGCCTCTACTAAATTACCCGAGGCGCACTATTTGGCCATGCGCCTCCAACTATCAAATAGCTGAGGCGCATACTGGTGCCATGCGCCTCCCCTATTCCATGTACGGATGAATCTGGCGGCCCCAGGTTATGCGAGGCGCATTTCCGCAATATGCGCCTCTAATATCCGAGACGCATATGATTGAAATGCGCCTCCCATAACCCTAGTGGGCCCGGGTGGGGGCGGGTGGTGGTCGGTGGTATCGTATCCGAGGCGCATACTGAATATGCGCCTCCAGTACCTCACATATCCGAGGCGCATATTGGCAATATGCGCCTCGGATAAGTCGCGCCAGCTTTTTGCCACCTTTTGGCACATGGAGCCACCTACCACCCCACTCACTTGTCTCACTTATTCCTTCTCCACCAAACAGATCTGGTCGACCCCCTCCTCCTCCCCACCTCATTTCCCCCATTGATTCACCATAGAAGCTTGCTCAACCTCCATTGGTTGACACTCATATGTAAGTGAAGTCTCTTGCTCCTCTAGATCTACAACATGTGCCTTTGTTTTCTCGTCCGGATCTCTTGTGCAAGTCGTCGTTAAGTGGAGGAAGCGTGAAGGCGTTGCTTGCATGTATGCGTGTTGTCGGCCAAACCGACTATATGATTGTGTTGTGGTGCTTCTTCTTGTGCAGGGATTTCATTTGAGATGCCAATGTTTCGCCGGAAAGTCGATTCATTTCTTTTCCGGTGAATTTCTGGCACTCGCGGATGTCCTCTTTTTAGGGGAGGTCATGCCGAATTTTTCCGGCGATCCACGTCCATATATGCTCTAATTACCCTCTTGCTCTTCGTACCGTGTGCAGGCGACCATGGTCCGACCACTGATCAGCAAAGAGCTCGTGGATAGGTGGATGAGATGCGCGAGGGCCGACATGGCACACGCAAACAAGACGAAGATAAGATGTCCGTGTCGCGATTGCAAGCTAAAGTATCTAATACAGCACGATTCCGGATTGCTGGAGTCGCACCTCCTCCGACGTAATTTCATGGATGGCTACACTCGGTGGATACGTGATGACGAAGATGATGATGAGGATGTCAATCATGGTGGTGATCAAGATGCCGGTCATGATCATGAAGATCAAGATGCCGGTCATGATCATGAAGATCAAGATGCCGGCGGCGGGGCAGGTGATGATGATCATGAAGATGATCAGGGTGGAGCCGGGCATGGACACGAAGATGATGAAGGTGGTGATTCGAGCTGGCTGCAAGACCCTCATTATCAAGATCTGCTTCTCAAGGAGACGAGTAACGCCAGAGCCGCTGCTAGAGAGAGAGCAAAGCTGGAGCAAATGAGAAAAGACGCGGTCGCTCCATTGTTTGAAGGATGCAACGACGGGCATACCCGTCTGAAGGTAACGCTCAGGGCTCTAGAGATTAAGGCGAAACACAAAATGACCGACGAATGCTTCGACGAAAACATTGAATTCGTGCATGATCTTCTTCCCAAGAAGGGTAACACATGTCCGACTAGTATCGCTGAGGCCAAGAAAATCGCGTGCCCTCTCAATCTACCGGTCGAGAAATACCACGTCTGCATAAATGATTGCATCATCTACCGGGGCGAGGATGCGGAGAAGACCACGTGTCCGGTGTGCAAGACATCTCGATACAAGAGAGGGACCAAGAAAGCTCCTAGAAAGGTGGTGTGGTACTTTCCCCTAACTTCCCGCTTGCAATGGTGTTTCGCGGACCCTAAGGAAGCACGGCTCATGCGCTGGCACGCGGAAAGAAAGAGGCCGGAAGACGATGATCCGGATAAGGAGGAGATGCTGAGGCACCCTTCGGATGCTTGCCAGTGGAAGGCGTTGGACCTCCAATATCACAAGCATTTCGGTAAAGAGTCAAGGAACCTAAGGCTGCGCGTGAGCACCGACGGACTCAATCCGTTCGGAAGCCAGAGCAGCACACACAGCACCTGGCCCGTGTTTGTATGGATCTACAACCTCCCACCCTGGCTGTGCATGAAGAAGAAGTACGTAACCATGAGTATGCTGATTCAAGGGCCAAAACAACCCGGTACAGACATCAATCTGTATCTCACGCTGTTGAAAGAGGAGTTGTCCACGTTATGGGAAGAAGGAGCCCGTACGTGGGACGCCTCGAGACAGGACTACTTCAACATGAATGCGGCGGTGATCACGACGGTGCAAGACTATCCCGGTTACGGATACTTCTCGGGGCAGGTGGTCCAAGGATTCTATGGGTGCGTTAGGTGCAAGGACAATACATCGTACACCCAGCTGCAGAAAGATCTCGGGTCCGGGAAAACCGTGCACCTTTCGGCTCGGAGGTGGCTTCCCATGGATCACCCATGGAGAACGCTATCACATCTGTTCGATGGGAAGGTCGAGCCCCGAGGAAAACCGGACCAGAAGAGTGGCGCGGTAATCGCCGAGCTGCTGAATAACTGGAAGGAGTGCCCTGCGCCGGGAAAGACCCAGAAGAAGCCAGAGCCGCTGTTGAAGGTATGGAAGGCGAGGTCTGTCTTCTGGGACTTGCCATACTGGAAGATTCTCCGCGTGCCTCATAGCCTCGATCTCATGCATATCATGAAGAACGTGGGCGAGAGTCTGCTTGCCACTATCCTTAACACCGACAAGACCAAAGATGGGCCGAAGGCAAGGAACGACTTGAAGCATATGGGCATCAGGGTTGAACTTCAACCACCACATAGCGATGACGAGGAGGAGGAGACGGAAACGCAGAATAGCCGTCGTCGCCGCAAGGGCAAGAAGGGCGAGGTCAAGCTAAAGGCCGCGTGCTTCACTCTGAGTAAGAAGGAGGCCATACAGTTTATGAAGTGCCTCCTCGGAGTCAAATTTCCGAACGGCTTCGCGGGGAAGATAAGCAGATGGCTAGACGAGGCGAAGCAGCGCTTCAGCGGGATGAAGTCTCACGATGTCGCTGTGCTGATGACGCAGGTACTCCCGGTCGCGATCCGAGGTATAATGGACAAGCACGTCCGTGAAACTCTATTTGGCCTCTGTAACTTTTTCGACGTCATCTCTCGGAAGTCGATAGGCATTAGGCAGCTCACGAGGCTACAGGAGGAGATCGTGGTGATAGTATGCGAGCTCGAGATGTACTTCCCCCCCGCATTCTTCGACGTCATGGTTCATCTGCTTCTCCATGTCGTGGAGGATATCGTCCAGCTCGGTCCTTCGTTTCTGCGAAGCATGATGCCGTTCAAAAGGCTGAACGGACACATCAAGGGATACGTTAAAAACAGGTCCCGTCCAGATGGAAGCATAGCAAACGGCTTCCTGGCCGAAGAGTGCATCTCTTTCTGCTCGAACTTTCTACAGTCCGAGACCCCTGTTGGTCTGCCAACCAACAAGCACTTCGGGAGGCTCGCTGGATTGGGTCACCACGAGGGTCGGCACCCAATGCATGTCGACTTCGAGGGCCGAACAAAGGACTTTGAAAGAGCAAACCTCGTCGCGCTACAGCACCTGGAGGTGGTCGATCCATACATAAATGAGCACAAAGAGTTTATCAAGAAGATTTACGCCGACCGGGGGCGCCAGGTCCCGACGGAGGCCGTTGTTATGAAGGAGCACAACTCCGGTTTCACGAGGTGGTTCAGGAATAGGGTCTTTGCTAATCCGCCGCATGGCGAGTACTCGGGGGAAGATAAAATCATATTCGCCTTGGCACAGGGCGCCGCGCACAACCTGATGACCTATCAGGCATACGATATCAACGGATACACGTTCTACACCGAGGACAAGGACAATAACTGCGATTACCAAAACTCAGGGGTAACGGGGATATTCTACACCGGAGACGTCCCGGAAAGATACTACGGAAGGATCGAGGAGATTTGGGAGCTCGACTACGTTACGGAAAAGGTGCCGATGTTCCGTGTCAGGTGGGCCAAGAGCGTTGAGAAAGAAGGCCGGTATTTCACCACCAGGCTGTGTCGGCTGCCGAGACAAAGTTCCAAGAACGAGTCTCACAAGTCCAGACACAAGTCCAGTCACAAGTGAACGAGAAGCTCAACACCATCCTTCCCGTCTACATGGAGAAGTACATCAAGTGGGAGAAGGGTGGTAGACGGGGGCCGCCACCGGTTGCCAACGTCGACAGCGCCCAATCGGAAAACGTGGCGCGGCCGGAGGCGCTTCTGACTCCTCCAGCTCCGGAGCTTAACTTGCCGGCCCGCACCGCCGTGGCAACAGGCAGCCACTCGGCCGCCACTTGCGCGCCCAACAAGCCTGTCGTCGGCGGCGCCTCGACATTGGCCGAGTTTGACGCCCTCAAGGTAACTAATTAATTAGCTGGGAGAGTCTCAACCACATGACCGACTAATGACTTGATATCCGTTTTACTGACGCCCCGCCTACATGTCTTTCGCAGGAAGACACTCCTTGCACCCTAATGCACTGGGTGGGCGGCCAGTTGAAGGATGTTGCCAAGGGTAGTATCGTTCAGCCGGAGAGCCGCGCATGGCACAATGGCACAATGGACCCCGGCAATATGAGGGTCAAATACACTATGGTGCTTCCGGGCTACGAGCAAGTGGAGCCTCCCTCTCAACCGGCTGGATGGGACGATGATGACCCGCCGGCGGTCCTCAGTACCGCCTTCGGCTACGTGTTCCAATGGCCGAAGAGCCAGATCCGTTTGGGGACGGAGGACCAGCACAACATCACCCCAGAGGCAACACATCCACCACATGATGAGGCAGCACATCAAGCACAACCTGATGAAGACTTTGAGATGGCGGACTTGGACAACATGGCACAGGATCCCGACGATGGAGACAATGACCCGTACTTCGGCGACCAGTTCATTAACACAAGGTTTTCAGATTATTATGAGCCGGCACTATCAGGCATGCATGATCAAGTTGCCGAGACCCAACCAGCACCGGCGAAACCCCCTTGCCAGGTGCGTCTCTTCCGAAATAGTCAGGAGACGCCGCCACCCGCCCCCTTCACCGAGCCTCCGAGGCCAGCAGTTCCTATGAGCACCCTCAAGAAGGCAGTCGGTGAGGTGAACGCGGCCGCCGTGCCCAACGCCGTGAAGGGCAAGAAGCAAGGTGGTCGTAGAAGGAAGGCTAAGGGTGACCGGGGCCAGGAACAAATTCCTGTTTACCGGGCTAAGGACGGCCCTGTGGGAGAAGCTTCCAGGAGTAAGCATCACGTGGCTGGTACGCCGATGATGCCTCCATCGATGCTCGACGTCGCAGGCCCGCATATGCGCAATCTTCATCATAGCTGTCTACATGTCGAGGAGCGCCACCTTCGAGAGAACGATCAGTCGTACATGGTTTACAGGGCTAAGGTGCCTTCTGATGTGCCGTGCCTCGTCAGTGTACCCCCCGGGGATATCTTCTACTTGCGGCATACCGACATCTTCGACATGTTGAACGGGTTCCGGCTGCATGATACCCTGGTCCGGCTGTTCTCCCTGAATATGGCCATGCAGATCATACGAGACAACATCCCCGGCATCCAGATAGTGGACCCCTTCTTCATGCGTGACGCCTTCCTGAGATCTGAGGACAACATCGCGCTGGCGTCCGACTACCTCTCAGCCTTCATGGAACAATACTCAGACAAGGATGTGATTCTCCTTCCCTACCATCCCATCACGGCCGGTGATCGGACAGGCTGCGTGCTCATATACTTAGACGTGAAAGACTCAACAGCCGTGTACCTCGACTCTAACAGTGCTATCCGGAAGGACTACTCCACTATCAGGAGAATTCTTGATGGTGCTCTCACCGGCTACGTCGCAGCGGGAGGCGTCAAACCAAGAACACCACGTCTGAAGTTCGGCGCGCACATGTTCCGCCACACGATGCAGTTCCCCTGCGTCAAGCAGCCGCCTGGCAGCGAGAAGGATGCCTTCTACGTCATCCACCACATGAAGGCGTTCTTCCAGGAACAGGAGAACCGCACGCTGCCATCTGACCTCAAGAGGTGGGCTGAAGATCTTGCAGAAATACAGGATCGCAACCTCAGGCAGAACTTCTTCAACATCCAGGAGGAGCTCGCGACAATCGTGCACCAGGAAGTCATGAGGCGGGGGGGCACCTTCAGTATCGCCTATACACCGCCCAACAAGGAGATAGACGCAGAGTTAGCGCGGCAGGGCGACGGCAGGTCATTCATGCAGATGGCGAAGAATCGGTCGGGCTTCATCAATGTCCCCTCGAAGAAGTCTTGATGATGCCATGATGTTTACCTAGCTAGCTAGCTGTTAGTTCCGAACTATATCCATGATGTCCTTGTGTGTTGTAAACCCTATCCCTATGTTTACTTGCCTAGCAAACTCTAGTGTGTTTCGTCAAACCGTTGAAACCTGATTGTGAGCGACGCTATCTAGTAATTTGTGTGTTATGAACTATTTCAATGCCTTGGTCATGTTGCTTTTTATTCGTTAGTTGCCGTCGTTTGCGTTTTGAAATGCCGATGATTAAAACGCGTTGTGGCACAATGTGTGTGATTATACCCTGACGATCTGGTGTGCCTTGTGATATGTACAAAGACGAGTCGTTGTGCATCTAACTTGGCAGACCAGATCCGTCAGCGGCATTGTCATTTCCGTGTCCAACCTAAGTATATATGAGGCATGCTCTATTTTTTGAGTTGGCTCTTTTCTTGATAACAAGTGCCGATGATTAGAACGTGTTGTGGCACTATGCGTGTGACTAGGCTCGCTGTTCGATCTTGTGTGGCAACTAGACTAGTAATTTGGGCATATACTCTACTTGCTGCACAAGATCGAATAGCGAGTCTGGTCATTTTCCGTGCCCAACCAAAGTATGAGGCACGAATCCAAGTCATTCTTGGGTTGTTTCTTTGTCTTCTCTTCGAGTTGCCTCTTTTATTGACAAGTGTGTCTGTGCGTCTTTTTTTTCGGGTCTTTCTTTGAAACGCCGATGATTAGAACGTGGTCTCTTACATGTTGTTGCACCATATATATGCATGATTCTATCTTGTGAACTGCTAGCTATTGTTTCCCACTGACATAACTAATATCATCTTTCTTGTGTGTGTAGGAGATGGCGAAGAAGTGCTATGTTGTTTACATAGGTGTTGTTCCAGGAGTGTACGACGAGTGGAAACACTGCCACAACCAAGTGAACGGGTTCCCGGGCAACCTCTACCAAGGCTACGAGAGTAGAGCGGTGGCGGAAGCTATGTGGAGACAACACCGGAGGGAGAAGAACCGGGTGAGGAACTTCGTCATCGTCATCACCATCACCTTGCTCTTGGTGGTTGGTGGTATTCTCTACCTTGCCTACTAGTTTCAATGTTATTGTAATGAGATGGTGAAAATCATGTACTCGGTCTCGAGAGATATGTGGACATTGCACTTGTAATGTGATGGATATGTGATACTTGTGTGATGATGATCTACTATTTGATGGATGTGTTAGTTTTATCCATATTTTGGTCCATTAGACCCTTTTATATATATCTGTGAATATACTGTGAATACTACTGAATACCTGTATACTGTACAGTATACAGGTATTTTATTTTTAATTTCGAAAATGATATCAGAGGCGCATATTGGAGGTCATAGGAGGCGCATATGCCACCTATATGCGAGGCGCATCACCGAGCTATGCGAGGCGCACCCTATATGCGCCTCTGCTAATCTGAATAGGCGAGGCGCATATCAGTATGCGCCTCCGATATACTTATAGGAGGCGCATATTGATATGCGCCTCGCATAAGGCAAATACCCGAGGCGCATATCATATGCGCCTCCGGTAAAAAATACCAGAGGCGTGGACATAGAGGCGCATATCATATGCGCCTCGGATGGGCAAAGTGGTGCGCCTCGGCTAGCGTTTTCCCTAGTAGTGTTAGTGGAATCTTCACATAAATAAACATCACATGGTTCTTCTTTATTTAATTGCTTGATCACAGAGACTTGATAGTTGAGATCAGTTTGCTCATAAGGCGCCTCACTCCTTTTGGAGCTCTTGTTGGCTATGTCAATAAGTAAATTCTCCTTCACTTTTTCAGGATATGGAGGAACCTCCACAAATTCTTTAGCTTTAGGTGAAGATACTTGATTAACCTGCTCAACAACTTCAAGAATCACAGTAGAATAATCAAGAGGTTCAACAAAAACTTTATATTGTTTCTTTGGGGCATCAATATGATTAGCAAAAGATTTAACAACTTCAACCAAAACATAAGGATCAAGACCAAATTTGTTACTCAATTCATTAAACAAGATGGAAGTAGAGAATTCCTCTACACAAGAATATTCATAATCAAAGTGGGGCGTGTTACCTTCATCAAGTCCCCAACTTTCAGCATTTTGAGAGATAGTTTCCAATAATTTCCATGAACTTTCCTTCTTGTTATTTGTGAAACTCCCTCCAGAAGAATTATCCAGAATATCCTTATGATGCTTGGGCAATCTTAATATAAAAATTTATCAATATAATATCTTCAGAGAAACCATGCATAGGATTTTTACGGAGAAGTCCCTTCAATTTCCCCCAAGCTTGAGAAATACTCTCTCCTCTATGAGGCCAAAAATTATAAATAAAACACCGATCTTCATACATGACCCTAGGAGTATAATATTTAAGATAGAAAGCCTTCCTCAGAACTTCCCAATCATTCTTAGCTTCTTCATCAAGAGATTGATACCAAATACGAGCATTTCTAGAAAGAGACAAATATAACATTCTAATCTTCACAAGATAATGAGGAATACCAGCCAATCTAAATAGAGAGCAAAGAGACTCAATGAAATCCAGATGATCCATAACTGATTTACTTCCATCTCCTGAGAAAGGATTCTTCATAACTTTCTTTGCATGTCCAAGAGGAATTTGAAACTCAACTGCAGACTCAACTGCAGGCTTAGTAGGTTTATCAAATTTATTTTCAGTAGCATGAACATAATTAAAAAGACACAACTCTAAACATTTATCTTTAAAAGGACTCATAATGAAATAGTAAACAGTAAAAACAGCTCTCAACTTCCCTTACCAAACAAACCTACCAATAGCGTGACGCTCCCCGACAACGGCGCCAGAAAAGTATCTTGATGACTCACAAGTGCAGGAGATCAATTGTAGTACCTTTCAATATGAAAAGGTTGTCGAACCCACGAGGAGCTGAAGGTATTGGTTAGTGAATTTGACAGGAAATAAATGAAAGTTGCAAAGTTTTGGTATTTTAAGTGTATAATGATTGCAGGAAAAATAAAATACTGACAGTAAAGTGCAATAATAATAAATAGCTCTTTTCAGAGAAAGCCCAATCCCCTTCTCAATTAAGAGGACAGGCTCAAGTGCGTGTGGTGTGAACTAATATGAGGAAAACATTCCCGAGGGCGGCATGGATTTACTTGGCATTTAAACTCCCTACAAGTGAATGAGCAACTTGTCAAGTTTTATTCTTCATAGGTCGGATCTATAACTAGGAGTAACCATTTTTATGAGCTACTACCCCTTATGATTGTCCCTAAGCCCAACTAAATGAAACTCAGCAAAAATTAAGACACGAATGTCCAGCCATAGCCTTAAACACTAAGGTCCCCGATATAAATCCCTCTAATAAAACTCAATTCATTGGAGATTGGTTTCTGTCATTCTATCCTCTCCAACTCCTATCATTAAACTAAAGTGTAACCCTATGAGCCCATATAGGTGAAGTAATGTGCAGTCGACGTTTGCACACCACCATCATAGAATTACATATAAAAGATTGAAACTTAACCAAATACTCATTACATCTCATATAGAAATCATAGCCAATTCATCCTATGCCCTCAGGAACATGGGAACTACTCACAAAGTGAAATCATGAGGTGGATCAGTGGCATATGGATTACAACACAATCTGATAATACAATCTCCCCACCAAATAAAGACAATATGCCAATCACAAACATGCAAATAGCACAAGGATCAATATCCAGGGTTCAATCTACCACAAACTATGAGGGGGATGAAGTGGATCTCGGAGATGGTGATGGAGATGGCGATGGTGCTGATGTAGATGGTGATGGAGATGCCTCCTCCCACGCCTAGGAGGAGTGTTGATGACGATGGCTTGGATTTCCCCTATCTCCGGCGGCCTCGGAGCAGCAGGATCTGCCCTCTCCCGGAGTAGGAGAGGACTTTTGCCTCCGTCGTCGCCTCTAAAAATTGTGAAAAAAATATGGCGTAGGTTTTTTCGCGATACGGAGCCTCCCATATAAAGGTAGGCCCTAGACGATGCTCGAGGCCCTAGAGACACTGGGTGGCGCGCCCTATGGGAGTGGGCGCGCCACCTGGTCTCTTTTGGCCTTCGTGGCTCCGTCTGCGTGATTTCAAAGCTGTATCCCCTTCGTATCGTGAAAATATCTCCGTGGTATTTTTCCTCAAATTAATTGGGCTCCGGAAGGTCCCTGAAACACCAAAATACGAAAAAGGAGGTTTTCCGCCTCCCAGAAATTAAATACCAATGAAGAGGATTTTGTAGTGAAGTCCCCAAAAATCATCTAAATATGCAAAAACAAAGATGAATCAATGCAAATAACAATAACAACTAGCTCTATATGTTACTAATATGATGATACAAAATGCACGTATCAGCCGGCGGTGCCGATCGGGACGCGACGCATATCTGATGACTCGTTGAGCTCGACGGGAAATCGAAAGGCGCCGCTGCCCCTCGCCGCCGCATCAGGTGAGAACGTCGCGTTGGGGTCGATGGTCATGTCGTTGTCGGCGAACTCGGGGGAGTAGCGGGCGCGTCCGTCCATCTGGGACAACCGCATCTGCGTCAGGGACGGCGGCTCTGTGAAGTACCCCTGCGACAATGGTGAGCCACAGCCTAAGCTGAGACACACGTCGGCCGCGGCCATCGCTTTCGCGGCTTCTGCTTTGAACGCATTAGCGGCGAGTTTGCGCCTTCTGCGGTCGGCCGTCACGAAGGCGCAGCGGCGTTCATCCTCATCCCCACTCCTCCTGCGTCATGGTTGGCGGCTTCTCCTTCGGCCCAACGCCCGCGTCTTCGCCGGCGCCTTCACAGCCTTCACCGCAGGAGCTCTCTTCTTCGGCGGCATGGCGACGACGAGGGTTTTTTCGCGTGGTGAACTAGATAGGCACAGGAGAGATGGAGCGAAGGGTGGGAGAAAATGAGCGGCCGTCGAGAGTGGAAGATTTAGGGAAAAAGTTGTATGTTTCGCCTCCTGTCGCTGCCAGTTGGAGCCCACGCCCGAAATCCCCCGTGGCGCGAGGCGCCGGTGCGCCCTTTGCAAAGGAGCCGGCATGGAGTTGCCGGCGCTTCTATTAGGGTGTGTTTGGTAGCCCGGCTTACCCCATCATGGCTTTCCCACTTGATACAAGCTGGACATATACAGGCTGTGTTGAGATTATGCTGGGTGTTTGGTAGCTCGTACGAGTCGAGCCACGTTGGACAGAGAAGCTGTTTGGTAGCACGGATGGACAGGGACATGCTGAATGAATATGAAATTACATATAGGTCCACAATTTTACAGAAAGGACCCTCAACAGAAATAAACAAAAGCAATCAAGTCCTCCATCGTGGCTGGCGCACGGGAAGATGCTCCTCGGCGGCGCTGCTGCTTCCTCCATGGCGTTGCGAGGATGCGGCTCTTGCTGCTCTTCCGTGGAGTCGCTGGTGCTCCTCTAGGCGGCGCCGATGCTCTTACGGGCGGCGCAGGTGCTCCTCGGAGCTGGGCGGCGCACGGAGATGGGCGGTGGCCGTGCCTGGCCGTGGCGGGGCTGGCCGTGCCGGCGGTCGTCTGTGGCTGGCGGCGGCGGTGCTCGTCGTGCTGGCGCGGTGGCGCTCGTCCGTGGCTGGCCACGGCGGCTCGTCCGTGGCTGGCCGTGCGCCGCTCGTCCAGGATGAGATCTCGGTGGCGGGGGCGGGCGCGGCGGCGTCTGCCGGCGTCGAGGAGTAGGCAGCGGAGGCCGGCATCGACGAGGAGGCGGCGGACGCCGGCGTCGACGAGGAGGCGGCGGAGGCTGGCGTCGACGAGGAGGTGGCGGCGGTTCTCGTTTGGCGCGGCGGAGGAAGCAGAGAGAGGGAGAGTGGGCTGGAGGGTGGGGAAATGAGGGTGGGGTGGTTTGACCCCTGTTGGTCTGGGTCCAGGTGCGAGGCGTGGGGGGATTTTCCGGGCGAGGCCAGCCCTGCCGAGTAGCGAAGCTCGATTTGAGCTTCTCTATCGGGCAGGGCTGAGGGCGCGTTTTCGGCTCAGTCGGGCAGTGCCCACGCGGAAGAACCGGGCTACCAAACACTTAAATTTTTTGAAAGCTTGGTTGGGAGGAGAATTGGTGGGTTGGACCGGGCTACCAAACACACCCTTAGACTCCAGACGCGCCGGTGTGAGCATAAATTGAGCGCCGGCCCCAAAACCGTTTGGAGAGCGCTACGGGGAACGCCGGGGGAGATGCTCTTATAAAGTGACTCCCCGCCCGCCCTACGTCCAAGAGTCGATTTCTACTGACGAGTACAGCCGTGGGACACAGCTCTAACCAGGGTACCAGTTCGGTTCACTGCTCAAACTCGCTGTTGTAACTGTTTTATACCAACATTAGTGAGTGCATACGTCCAGTGGTTCATCCTAGCACACGAATCTTGAACTGATGGCCACCGTCGATGGGGCAGGTTCACATGCCCACCGGTTTACTGGGCATTTTCCTAGCTACACCGGACTATCGTCAGGTCCTATGAACAAGGTGCGGGCAAGCCCTCACATGCCAATAATTAAACACATCAGGTTCCCCAACCAATGCAGTTAAACACATCAGATTCCCCAACCAATGCAGATAGCAGCAGGCTGAGACACATGTTTCTTCAGGTCCATGTGAGGCCATACTATATCAACGCAGTCAATCTGCTAGGAGTGATTTAATGGACATAACAGGCGTGATCAGCACCGCACCGACGCATATGTGATCAAAAGCCTCTATATCATCAATCACACGGTGTACGACTGCTGGATGGTCTCACAGTTTCCCCTACTGCCTTTCCACCGACTCCATCCGCCCTTTCAGGGTGTTCAGCTCCCTCAGCCTGTAAGAATTCACAGGTTACTACTCTAGATATACCACAGGATGGTTGGTTGAACAAGGTTGCAAGTTGTACCTTACGATTTCGGCTCTCCTCCGGGCCTCGTCTGTGAGGTGGTAGAGCTCGCTGTAGCTGTTCATGCCGTGGAAAATGGTCGACTCTGCTACTGCTAGCTGAAGTCCATGTAGCGTCCTCTGAGCGGTCGCCGACTTGAGCTCACGTTCTTGCCGTCCGAAATTCTTCTTCCTCGTGAAGGCAATCTGCATTGGGCGGCCCAAGCGTCCAAACATGAGTACACCACCTGACAGGAAACTAATGTTGGATGCCAAGAGTATAGTGTATGTGCGTTCATACCCTTTGGTCAAGGACAAGATGCCAGGCTCTCCTGCTCATCACGTAACGAATGAGGAACTTGATGACATCCAGTGGCAAGTAAAAGACGATGTTGTAAAGCCAGATGACACCAGCCCAGCCCCATCCAATGCCTTTGATCGCAGCAAATCCCCAGTCAGCGTATACAGCAATTAGAGTAGCAATCTGCGAGCAATGAAAATGTGAGCACGTGGTAGTATTAAGCTGCAACAAGATGCTAAGCAACGCTTTAGGCAGTTGGGCCTGGATTGGATTCAGGGGATCACTTACCAGCTGAGCCGCCAAGAAAGCAAAAATCAGCAAATATCCAGGACGCTCCATGAATGACCAACTGCGAGACCGTGTTACAAAGATGAGGGCTTGGCTGATTGTGCTGACTTGCAGGTAGACAGCAGAGGCAAGCTTCTGGAAGTCATCCTGGGCAGTTTTCTCAAGGCTTTCCACGTGAAACACGCGCTGAGAATTAGCAAAACGTTGCAAGGATGAGCATGTGTTGACATATGTATGACCTACGCATTATATCAATCAAGCTGTACGAATGCTTACCAAACCACTGGCTTACCGGGAAGAAGTCAGTTTTGTATGCTGTCCAGAAGAAGATGACTGTCATCATGGCTAAGTAACTACCGGACAACCCCAGTTGCAAAAATCTCAGAGAAATTCCAGCTATCAGGTTGTGGAGATGGTTTTACTCTGTCCTTTGAAATAGTCATTATGGTACCTGTTTGTATCAAAATTAATTAGTTAGCTAAGATAATATATCCTAAATAGACTTGAGACGTATGTAAAGAAATGATCAACTGTAAGTTTTACATTTGTCACGAATTAGCTAAAAGTGGGCGTACCATCATTGAGGATCGCAATGATCAAAACCATAAATGGTGGGAAGTCAAACTGCCATATCAGCGCGAGAAGCATAAATCCAAGCTATTAAAACAAAATGAGTGGAGATAAAGCGAATTAGTTTATCAAAACATTCAACAACATATAAACATGACATACCAGATATAGAAAATATAAGGAATAAAAACTCACCACAATACGGATTGTAATTGACACTGCATATATCTGCAATCATAAAAAAATAAATTATTGCAAACATAATAGTGGACTGAGAAACGGGAAAGGATTTGAAGAAATGACTTACTGTATAAGTCTTCATCCGCTGGAAAATTGCCCGACTTGTTAACACAGCACTAATAATCACACTAAGGCCTGGTTCAGTTAAGACAATGTCTGAAGCACTACGAGCTGCATCAGTCGAGCCATCAACTGCAATGCCAATATCAGCCAATTTCAAAGCTGGAGCATCATTTACACCATCTCCAGTCATAACACAAATATGTTTTCTTGCTTGCAAGCGTTTCACAATCTCATATTTGTGCTCTGTAAAGTGAAAGTTAAAAGTCAAGTAAAGCACGAAGCAACAGAAATCCTAATCATAAAGTCGTTTACCTGGAAAGACACCAACAAATCCATCAGCTTTTTCAATCAACTCATCAACTGGCAAGGCAACAATTGAGTCATCCTTGTGTTGTTGTTTTTTTTTTTACCGAAGAATCATTCTTCTGTTGTCCCAGTAAAGCAAATGAAGGATACATATTGGTACCCATTCCCAGACGGCGTGCTGTTTCCTTCCCAATTGCAAGTTGATCACCTGAAAAACATTCACAGCAAATGTATAAGCTCATGCAAGTGTACTACATTCACATGTGATGCTTGATAGTTTGTGACACTTCATGGCTAGTACCCTAAGACAAACCTGTAATCATTTTAACATTGACACCAAGACAGATTGCCCTCCTAATTGTGTCTGCACTATCATGTCGAGGGGGGTCAAAAAGTGGCAAGAGTCCAATGAACTGCCATGGTCCTCCAGGACTTTCTTTCCTACCGTCCGGTACTTCCTGTATAAGCATTTTCAGTCACATACAAATGAAGGTAAGTAACATGTACAGAATAGCAAGCTGGTGGGATAACAAACCTGGTACGCCACACCAAGTGATAGCATGCCACGCTCAGCAAATTTGTCGATCACAACCCTGACTCTTCTTTCAATCTCTGATTTATTGTGTGCAAGGTCTAGAATCTGTAGAATTTACATAATTAATAAGTGCTATAACTTGGCTTCGAGATCTTATGGGTTTCAACTCTAGCCTACCCCAACTTGTTTGGGATTGAAAGGCTTGGTTGTTGTTGTTGTTGTTGTATAATAATGACATATGGAGGAATAGAATCCCACGCTATAATACTGTGCACCTAAATTAGTACCTGTTCTGGTGCTCCCTTGCTAACACGATGCATTTTCCCCTCTGCATCAAGGTAGGTTAAAGCAGTTCTTTTGTCGATTGGATTGAACGGCAGAAAATGAAGCTCTTGGATACCAGCACGAGCCTGTTTGTCAAACAAGCAAAGTTAGATAAGTAATGGAAAACAAAAAATAGCTATATGGCGCCAAACTGAAAAGATATCTGATATACCTCTTTCGGATCAGCAAGCATACCAACCATTGTGGCATCTATGGCATCCTGATTTTCTGTACGTGAAGCTCTGGCAGCCATTAGTATCACAGTATCCTGATCAATACCCCTTTGGACAACCTGATTCAGTTAAGAACATGTTTAAGGAGATGGTCCGTATCAGTAAAAAGCTAAGCGATTAAAACATTTAATGTGAAAGACTGACCTCTATTAGATTCTTGTCCACAGTCAGCTTGTTCAAGGTTAGTGTCCCTGTCTTGTCACTGCAAAGAACATCCATGCCAGCCATTTCCTCAATTGCTGTCATCCTCCTTGTAATTGCTCCCTACAACAGTATGCGAGAAAAAATTACACTCAAGTCCCCCAACAGATTACATTAGCAACAAACAAACACAAGAATACCTGTTGAGCCAGGCGATATGCCCCTATCGCCATAGTCACAGAAAGAACAGTGGGCATGGCAATGGGAATTCCTCCAATCAGAAGTACCAAGAGGTTGTCAATTCCAGGCCGGTAAGCCCTATGTTGGATCGGGTACATGACAATAATCTCAATAACCATTCCCACAGCAATTGAACAGATGCAGAAGTTCCCAATGGCAGTCAGAACCTGGATAACAAAAAGCAGCTCCCTATCACATCAAAAATTTCAATTCAATACAGTAAACAAGTCCTGAAAACAAAGACTGGAAGCTTGCCTTCTGGAAGTGGCCAACTTGGTTTATTGAATCGACGAGAAGTGTGGCCTTGCCAAAGAACGTGCGCACACCAGTGGCAATGACAACAGCCTCGAGTTCACCGTGCTTGCAAGTGGAGCCAGAGTAAACCCCGTCACCGGGGCCTTTGGTCACCGGCAGGGACTCACCAGTGAGAGAAGACTGCACGAGAAAACCAAATCACATGTCAGTTCACAGAAGCTTAAACATGCATGATTGAGCAATTCAATCCTGATAAGAGATATAAAAAACAACCTGGTCAATCTTCAGCGGATCGCCCTCAAGGAGACGGGCATCCGCCGGGATGATATCTCCAAGCTTTACACTTATGATGTCTCCCGGGACAAGGATGGCGGATTCCTGCTCGTTCCACTTACCGTTCCTAAGAACCTTCATTACCACAAAACATGCAACTCAGTACTCAAGCAGATGACGTCAGAATTATAGCAATCAAGATGCCGTCTATACCTTTGCCTTGGGGGCAAGCCGTGCCATGAGAGCAGCGGCAGTGTTGCCCGCTTTGTTCTCCACAATGAAGTTGAATGTAGAGTTGATGATGAGCAGAGTAACAATTCCCACAAAGACCTGCCAGTCTGGCGGCTTCCCCTACAAAAACACATCAAGAATTTCTCAGTCCACAGCTCCCAGAATGCATCTTAGCTGCCATATATTCGCATACGCTCCTAGTCATCAAGAACTTACTCCTCCATTGGCGAGGGCGATGGCCATGATGGCACGGGGGGGGGGGGGGGGGGGGGGGGGGGGAATCGCCCCCATCCCACCATGGTAACCAGTAAAAATATTTTTTCATGAACATGTAAGTTTTAATTGTCTAAACCAGTTAAAATTAATCAACAGGAATACTTGTGTATTTAACTAATTAAATTTTAGTCTAGAAAAAAAACGAGATTGCTTAAAGCACAAATTAATTATATGTCCTAATGGATTGATTTCTCGCACTTCAAACATGTACAACATATAAAGTAAAGACATATGTATGAGTACAATAAGTAAACATGTAAACATCAAATTAATCTATGATAACACTTTTATTTGGTTCATAGATATAATAAAGTAACCAGTTCGACATATCGTTCTTTTATTGGTTGCAAAAAAGGAAACTCCTAACATTTTATCAAAAAATTATTCATTTGACATGTTTTGTTAAATGCAAGAGAAGTTCCAAAAGAAAAAGTTCGAAAAAATTTGAGACAAGAGAAGTTTTCAAGGAATTTAAAAAATAGTTCATTTAATCGATGGTCAAAATCGGTGTTAATATACTATATAGCAATAAAAGGTGTCCACACTGTAAAATAATCAAGAATGAACAGATGTCTTGCTCTTTTCTTGATTTTCTCTTTTTTGTTACCATTCCATCAAAACTTAGAATTATTATGTCATTTTTACGTAAACTGACATTTTATAAGAGAGCTGTCAACCAACATTTTTCTAGTTGAGTAAAAAATGTCCTCACTTGAGAAAAATATTGACTGAACTAACACAATTAAAAATTTAGATCAACAAATATACAAATTCAAAGCATCGTAAAATATAATTCCATGTATAGCTAAAGCTGATTGCAGCCTCCTCATAAGCTGGCCAAAATACTCTCAAGTCCTACTTAAATACCCCCACCTGGAACATTGTTTAGAGTTCGGTTTTGTTACATATAGACTAGACCTACTCCCTTTTTGCACTTCGAAATCGGCTTTCTATTGTGTTGACTAAAACAAACATAGTTTTCTCATACGGAGTCCGTTTTTAATGCACGACTCCTCAAATTGTTCAGAAAAAACACGTGCATCTAAATATTTTTGTCAAAAATCAAGGTAGGGCGACCGTCCTACCTTGCCCTACTAGGAGCTCCGCCCCTGTGCGTAGATGCTACTATATTGGTGAGTGCTTCCTCACAACAAGCAAATTGATTAATAAATAGCATAGCTAGATTAATAAATTCAGAACTGACTTTTTTTCGGGGGTGCAAGTTTTTTTTTATTGAAACACGTTTTTTGTTCTTTTAACTATTCTAATAAAATTACAGTCTTAATTATTTAATTATATATGTCTTTATTCAAGAATTGTACTTCATCATTTTTGCACATTTGTTCATTTTTCTTCCAACGTGGTGTTGAATTAGGACCATACTTGTCGCAACTCGCAAGGCCTTTTTTATGGCTTCATTTCATTGCTCAATGTTGTTAAAAACACATAATACTTCTCTTTATGCATACATTACATATGGTGCACGAGGTCACAGATAAGCCACTAGCTAGGAACCAGTGAGATCTTTGTTTTCCGTCATATCGGATATACACTAACCACTTAGAACTAGTAAGTATTCCAAATATGTGAAATAGGACACTTATATTACACAATCGACCACTTTGCATCTCCCAGCCAATCGTATAAAAGCTTCAAGGTATTTGAGAGATGAATGAGGAGCAGCATCCAGAGGACGCCTAAGAAGAAATTGGGAGGAGGGGTGCTGTAGTAGCTGGCCTTTCGGACCTGCTGCGTAATCTGCAAGTCGTGAGTAGTGCTGAATCGGGCTTGAGCTCTGTTCAAGCTAATCAATTGCAGCAAAAAGGCTGGATGCAGGCCGCTGAGAGCAATGAATCTTTTGGCTTTAAACTGCCGTGGGTTGGGGTTGGATGCGGCAATCGGCGAACTCCGGGATTTGGTTAGGTCTTATAATCCACTGGTGGTCTTTCTTAGTGAAACAAAGAAGAAGTCAAAGGAGATGGATAGATTGAAGTGGAGCCTTGGTTTTTCGAATGGGGTGGCTGTGGATTGTGTTGGAAGGAGTGGAGGGCTTGCCCTTTGGTGGAGAGGTGGTGTCGAGGTCTCAGTTCGTCCGTGGTGTCAGTACTACATAGATGCTAAAATTTGTGTAAACAACAAGACTTGGAGATTCAGTGGTATTTACGGCGAACCAAGAACTGAACTGAGATCTAAGACCTGGGAAATGATTCGGTATCTGAGAACCCAGGACAACCTCCCGTGGCTTTGTGCAGGAGATTTTAATGAGATTTTGTCTCAAGATGAGCAGAAGGGGGGCAATCGGCGAAGCGACGCTCAGATGGCAGCTTTCCGTGATTGTTTATCAGACTGTGGCCTTGCTGACTTGGGGTATAAGGGGTATGATTTTACCTGGGACAATAGGAGAGAAGGTGACAATAATATCCAAGTTAGACTCGATAGAGGAACGGCTACGGCGCCCTTCCTTGAAATGTTCCCTCTTACTTATGTGGAACATATTGTCACAGAAGAATCGGACCATATGGCCCTGCTTATCAGAATTCTTGATGAGCCTCCTCGACGTGCGGCATTTGCTCGTGGCTTCATGTATGAGGAGATGTGGACAAAACATGATGGGTACGAAGATATGATAAAACAAGCCTGGGAGAGGGGAGGTGGTCTGGAGCAGGGGATTGGTGGCTTGTGGAAACGGCTTCGGGATATGTCTAACGACATGAAAACTTGGAGTTTTGAGACTTTTGGGTCCATACGAGCTGAAATTAAAAAGCTGCGTCAACAACTCGAGGATGCAAAGCGAGCAGCCATCTTATCCGGGTCCTCAGTTGAGGTCCGAGTGATTGAGAAAAAATTACATGATGTGTTTGAAAAGGAGGAGATAATGTACAAACAACGATCCCGTCAGGACTGGCTGAGGGCGGGAGATCAGAACACCAAGTATTTCCAAAATAGAGCGTCTCACCGGAGACGTAAAAATACCATACGAGGACTCAGGAGAGCGGATGGTTCTATGTGCAATACCAATGATGGGATGTCTGAGATGGCAATGGCCTTTTATCGACAATTATACTCCTCTGAGGGTTCGAACAATAGTGATCATGTTCTTAACCTGATTACAGAATCAGTTTCGGAGGAGATGAATCAAGCGCTAACAGTACCCTTGACTGACAAAGAAATCAGGGAGGCCCTGTTTCAAATGGGCCCAACCAAGGCCCCGGGTCCCGATGGGCTTCCGGCCCTTTTCTATCAGCGTCACTGGTCGTTGTTGGGCCCCTATGTGTGCGAGGCCGTCCGTGATTTTCTGGCGGGACGTGACTGTCCGGTTGATTTTAATGATACTCTGCTTGTCCTGATTCCCAAAGTTCAGGTTCCGGAGTTTCTCACACAGTTCCGGCCGATCAGCTTGTGTAACGTCCTCTACAAAATTGCATCAAAGGCGGTGGCGAACAGGCTGAAGAGGATACTCCCAATCCTCATATCTGAGGAGCAGAGTGCCTTTGTCCCGGGGAGGTTGATCACGGACAATGTGTTTATTGCATACGAATGCGTGCATGCAATTAGGAAGAGGAAACGAAAGAAGCCGCTTTGTGCAGTCAAGCTTGATATGATGAAGGCTTATGATCGGGTAGAATGGAGTTTTCTAGAAGATATGATGGTGAAAATGGGTTTTGCTAGGCAGTGGATTGACATGATTATGCGATGTGTTCGGTCAGTAAGGTTTTCTGTCAAGCTGAATGGAAGTACTTCTGATACTTTCTATCCATCGAGAGGTCTTCGTCAAGGGGATCCTCTTTCTCCCTATCTATTTCTTTTTTGTGTGGAAGGTTTCTCTGCACTTTTGCGAAAGGCACAGATGGACAAGCAGCTGGCTGGTGTTAGGTTTGGTGCGACAGGACCGCATATCACTCACCTTCTGTTCGCGGATGACAGTGTGGTTTTCCTTGAAGCATCTGCTGATAATCTTGCCGCCTTAAAGTCTGTTTTGCATCAATATGAGGAGTGCTCTGGTCAGCGTGTGAACCTCCAAAAATCCTCAATTTACTTTGGTAAGGGTTGTTCGGTTGAAAGTAGGCCCACACTCAAGGATGTGATTGGTATTCAATGTGAAGCTTTATCTGAGAGGTACTTAGGTTTGCCTACAGTAGTTGGCAGGTCGAGGAATGGGGTTTTTCAGTACCTGTATGACAGATCGTTGGGAAAGGTGAAAGGATTAAAAGGTCAGGGTCTGTCCAAGGCGGGTAAGGAAATATTGGTCAAGTCCGTTCTCCAGTCGGTGCCTACATATGCCATGCGCTGCTTCCAGTTGTCAAAAGGTTTATGTCATAAACTCTCCTCAGTTTCGTCTCAATTCTGGTGGGGAGCAGTAGATGGGAAGCGCAAGGTTCCTTGGATTGCCTGGGAACGAATGTGTGCTGCCAAGAAGAGTGGTGGAATGGGGTTCAGGAACTATGAGTATTTTAACCAGGCTCTATTGGCTAAGCAAGCATGGAAGCTAGCTACAGAACCAGAGTCACTCTGCTCTAGGGTGTTGCAAGCAAGGTATTATAAAAATGGAGATTTTCTAAACGCACGTTGTCCTAGTGGTGCCTCGGTCACATGGCGTAGTATTCTTTTTGGTCGAGATTTATTGAAAAGCGGACTGATCTGGCGAATCGGCGACGGCTCTAAAGTTTCAGTCTGGCAGGATAATTGGATACCTAGGAGTGGTGTCAAGCACCCACTTGGGTGCAAACCAAATTCAGAGGTGGAGAAGGTTAGTGAACTGCTGTTGCCGGATGGTACTGGTTGGGACGTGGCAAAATTGAACGAAACTTTCTTTCAGGTGGATGTCAACGATATCCTGAAGATCCCAGTTGGTAGTGCTGGAACTGATGATTATTTGGCATGGAATTACACCAAGAATGGGATTTTTAGCGTGCGTTCTGCTTACCACCTGAAGTACCAGAATACACTAGCTGCGTCAGATCGTCCGAATTCATCTCTGTCAGTTGATGAGCATAGGGGTTGGCTTGCCCTTTGGGCGGCAGATGTCCCGAGCAAAGTAAAAGTACATTGTTGGAGGCTAGCTCAGAATGGGCTCGCTATTGGCGAGGAACTCCGAAGGCGCCAGATTAAGGAGGGTGTCCGTTGTATTGCCTGTAACCGACCTGAAACAATCATGCATAGATTCTGGTTGTGTCCTCATTCAACCAGGGCATGGGAGCTTCTCAGATCGCATACAGGCCTCCGTTTAGAAGTTCCGGAAATGAGGGTGCATGAACCAAGGTCGCTCAGGTTCTGGCTGTTGGATTGGTTCGGCCGGGTAGGTGATAAGGAATTAGCAATGGGATTGATGGCATTGTATCAATTATGGAAGGCTCGTAATGATGCTAAAGATTCAGAAAGGATTGAGGATCCTCTGTCAACAGCATGCAGAACCATGGCACTTGTTGAGGAGTGGGCGGCATCGCGTACACACCCACAATCAACATCACAGCCACGGTCGGATCACTGGATTCCACCAGAAAATGGATGGCATAAGGCTAACTCTGACGGAGCTTTCTATCCTGGATCATCCAAAGCAGGAGGTGGAGTGGTCATTCGTGATCATGTGGGCTGTTTTAAAGCTGGAGCATGCTCTTTTTTTCCCTCGGCTACTGATCCAGAAAGAGCTGAGCTTTTAGCGTGCCGTCGCGCGGTCGAGTTGGCTCAGGAGATGGGAATTTCGAAGCTGGCTTTGGAGCTGGACAACGTGGGTGCGGTGGCTAAGTTGACAGGAGAGTGCCGAGATCGTTCCATCCACGGACCTTTGGTGGAAGACATCAAAACCCTCCTACGAAGTTTCACCGAACACTCTGTTCGACATGTGCGTCGCTCATGTAATCAAGCCGCGCATAGGTTAGCAAAGGAGGGCTGCGATTTTCATTTGTGTAATACTTGGGTAGATGAACCACCGGGTTATATTGTAAACTTGTTGGCGCTGGACTGTGTCGGTTCTTAATAAAAATCGCAGTGTTTGATCTCAAAAAAAAAAAAAAAAAAAAAAGAAAGACATGGTAACTAGCTACCACATCATCCACCAAGGGAGCATGGACCTAGGCCATAGATGGCCCCATCTCGCGCAATTGTTGTTCGGTCTCGTAGTCCGCAGCAGAAAAAAGAAAGAATATTTATGTGAGATTAACTCAAATCATGTGCATGCAAACATTTTATGAATTTTTAACTAAGATGTGCACTGGCCTATTGTTCATCTAGGCATTACGACGCCACCTAATAACGATCATATATGGCTAACAGCTAGGTGTTCGTGGATACATGTCCCAATGTTGTAATGCAGCTTGTCATCGTGATTGCTTCTATAAATGCTAACAAACATCTCCCATTCCCATTCGAGATGGTATTTGCTCCATTCTTCCGTACTTCGAACTCGTACCATTCGTGGGTAATCTCCATCTCCAATTTCATCTCAGTTACTCCATAAACAGTCCAGTGTTTCACTAGTATGCAACATATGACGTATTCATACAAAAGGATTAATATTAGAGTATGGTTAATCCTAAAACGTCAGGGATGATAAATGTTATGGATTACCATCTTGGACTTGAATAGTTATGATATTGTGTTGAATTGAGCTAGTCGAAGGAGAGGCCCTAAGCACATTCGTCCTTCAAGTTGCAAACATTGTATATGATTTTCTAGTGGTGGTTGTCATTATCGATGATCCCTAGATGTTGGTGTTGAACTACTTTATTTAACAAATGCCAGATGGAATGAGCTAAACAACTAATTCTTAGCGTTTAAATCACAATACATGGGATTTTGTGCATGTTGAACCACCCAGAATGAGAAGCCCTTCTGGTTTGGTGGCTATTTGCAAATAAATCTCATGCAAAACGAAAGTACTTGCTCATTTTGGGTGGTTCACCATGCACCATGTATCATGCATTGTGATTTCAACATCGCAGGTAAAAAGTGTTTAATTAGCTCATTTTAAATGACATTTTTATATATAGTATGTCGACATCAGCATGTAGGGATCATTCACATTAATAGCCCAGCACAAGGAGACCATATGCAATGTTTGTACATACTAAGTACCTCTATATGGACTACCTCAATTCAATCACAATATCGGAACCATTCAAGAGCGCATGGTAGCCAATAAAACTTACCATCGACAGCGTTTTAACATTAAACATACCCTGGTATTGATCTTTTTGCATGTGAATAGCTGATACTTTGTAAGCTAGGAAACAAGTTTACTTGCTTGTGGAGAAGTGAGATGAAATGGGGGATGCAGCCAACCCAAGAATGGTATGACTTCAATTTATGGAAGTATGGCGAAAAATCCTATCTCGGAGGGGACTTGAGACTGTTGTCGTTTCCAACATTACTACAAACTAATCTATCTGGCCATCTGTCGTGTCTTGGATCACGGATACCGGGAGTAAAGGATACCCCTTTTTAGGTTCGGCACGGGGCGCGAAGGAGGCTGGGAGACGCCAACTTCCGGGAGAACCTCGTCGAGACCTCCGATCTACGTACTAGCAAGCAACATAGAGACACAGGGAGTTTACCCAGGCTCAGGCCGCCCGGAGGCTAAAAGCCCTACTCCTGCATGTCTGGATTGAGTGGTTCATCATGGCGTGGCTTACAGAGGTGGTTGCGGTTGAGAACCCAAGAGGTGTTGGCTAGAGGTTGAATACGAGCAGATCCTTTCCCGGAGGAGATCACCTCTCACCTAAGCTACTCTCGTATGGTGCGCTACCTAGCCTAGCCTCCGACTCTCTGGAAATCCATCACTTCCCTCAGGTGCCTCGGTCCTCCTTTTATAGGCTAAGGGGATCCCACAAGGGCACCTTTGGGGGCGGAGGGGTTTTAGGCGGGAAAACCCCTCCGGGTTCTACTTAGGG
The DNA here is from genome assembly GCA_012064385.1 of Puccinellia tenuiflora. NCBI lineage: Eukaryota > Viridiplantae > Streptophyta > Magnoliopsida > Poales > Poaceae > Puccinellia > Puccinellia tenuiflora. Next base: position 171,083 of record QRDG01002424.1, on the reverse strand, counting down.
GGCGACATGGCCTCTTCTCGTCCAAGCAGGGCCGGCTCTAGGATTTCATAGGCCTAGGGGCGAACTCCATCAATGGGCCCAATAGAGAATTTTTTTTTGACTCGATACACGATATATACAATCATTATAAAGTCATAGAACCAATAATTTTTCATTAGATTTATTTTTACTTTCCTTTGTTCAAAACCAAGCATCATAAAAATTACAACGCACAAAAGATATATAGAAATAACATGCTAACCTCCATTAATCATGAGAAGCGAGACTTTCGTGCATTTTTTGATGCGAAATCATCAATGAGAGTGTCAAGATCAATACTGTCCAGCATATTCTTCTCAATGCAATACATGGCTAAACCATTCAGTTTTTCTTGAGACATTGTTGACCGCCAATAATTTTTTAGTAGCTTCAGTTTTAAGAAACTCCTTTCAGCTGATGCAACAGTCACCAGTACAGTCAAAAGGATACGATAATCAATTGAGACATTTAGATAGCAATCCGCAGCTCTAACAAACTCAAATATCTCATCTGCTGACATGAATGTGTTTGGCAAATTGAGAAACCAGATTAGAGATTGAGGATTTGAGACCACAGAAAAATATTCGGCCAGAAATCAAGAATATATTGGTCTGAGAATTACCTTCTGAATAAATACAGATGATGTTGATCTCTCCCTCAAATTCTTGCCGATTTGATCCCCAAACAATCATGTTCCCAAACTTGGACTAGGGCGAGCCGGCGACAAGGCGACTGGCAGAGGGCGAGGCGCGGCCGCGCGACGGAGCGACTCGTGAGGCGAGGCGATGCAGCGATGGGCGTGCCGGCGTGGTCGCGTCCCCGTCCGCGCGTGGTCAACTGGTCACGTACTGTCGCTGTGTTTCCGATTCGATCGACTGAGGAATCACAAAACGAAACGACAGCTTCGTTACTGCGTGGATGGATGCTTGTTGGGATGGATGCTTGGATGTCTCACGTATGGGCCTATTTTTTTTCTATGTATGCACTATATAGATGTATTGTGTATCTACTATGGGCCCCTATTTTTGTCGGGCCCCAGTCCGTCGCCCTTCTCGCCCTGGGCCAAAGCCGGCCCTGCGTCCAAGTATTCTTCTGAGGGGGGTTAGGTGCGGTCGCCCACCTTTTGCAGGGCGGGCGGACAAAGGCTGACACCTTTTCCGACTGTGTCCCCGCTCGGCGCCTCCATCTTCTTGGCTTCCAGCAGGAGCTGGCAAGCTTATCCTCTTCGCTTGTACGGAGGTTGGATCCTGGGGGTGAGCCTGGCCTCCTGCCGGGCGTCCGGGTCCCCGGGACCTCCGCGTCGTCTGTCGGGTTGAGGGTGACCCCAGGAGGTCACCCGGCCCTTAGTCGTGGTTGTCGATGTCGTCCTTGTTGGGAATATGCCCTAGAGGCAATAATAAAATGGTTTATTAAGCATATTCACGTTTATGATAATAGTTTATTATCCATGCTATAATTGTATTAAATGGAAACATAATACATGTGTGGAATATAAACACCCGGAGTCCCTAGTGAGCCTCTACAGGACTAGTTCGTTGATCAAGAGATAGTTAGAGTTTCCTAACTATGGACTTGTTATAGTCACTTGATAACGGATTCATATCATTAGGAGTAATGGTGTGATGGACATGACCCAAATAAAGAAGTTGCAATTAATCGTGTCACAAAAGTTTTGTTGTCAACACTTTTTCATATGCCAAATATAGTTTCCTTAGACCATGAGATTATATCACTCCCGTTCACCGGAGGAATACTTTGTGGACATCAAACGTCACTTCGTAACTGGGTGATTATAAAGGTGGCTTTCAGGTATCTCCGATGGTGGGTTGTTGGGTGATATGAATCAAGAGTGGGATTTGTCCCTCCATGTGACGGAGAAGATATCTCCAGGCCTTCTCGGTAATATAGCATCAAAAGTCTGCAGACAGGTGATTAGGTGGTAATCACGAGGATCCTATATTATGGACGAGTAAAGAGAACTTGCCGGTAACGAGATAAAACTGGACATGGGGATGTCAACGATTATATCTCGGGCAAGTAAAGTATCGTGAGACAAAGGGAATCGTATATGAGATTAATTGAATCTCCGGCATCATGGTTCAATCGAGAAAAAGGTTTTCATTGAGTGTATAGGAATTAATATGGGCATCCCGGTCCCGCTATTAATTATTGATATGATCATGTCTATGCATTCTCGAACCCGTAGGGTCACACACTTAACGTTCCGATGAATTTAGGTTTTGCGATGAATTAAATGATGAAACGAACGAATGGTGATTCGGAGTCTCGGATGGGATCCCGGACGTCACGAGAGGTTCCGGAGGAGTCCGAAGAATAAGATTCATATATGGAAAGTGGTTTCCGGAGGTTTCGGAAAAGTTCTGGAAATTATTTATAGGGTACCGGAAGGTTCCGGAATGTTCTAGAAGGTTCTAGAAGTGGGACCACATATTGTATGGGGCCCACATGGACCAAAGGGGTGCAGCTGGCCACTTGGGCCAGCCGCACCACCCAATGGCCCACATGGGCATGCGGCTAAGGAAGGGGGGAACCCACTCCTAGTTGGACTAGGAGTTGGGCCCTCCACCCTTTAGGAAAGGGGCCCAAGGAGGAGTCCTAGATGGACTCCAACTTGGGGGGCAAGAAAGGGGGCCGGCCGGCCCCTACCCCAACCCTAGCCGGCCACCTATAAAAGGGGGGAGGGGAGGGGTGCGGCACACCAAGGCTGCCCCCCAAGCAACCCTAGCCGCACCCCCTCTCCCATCTAAACCCTAGCCGCGCCACCCCATGCCCGAAGGGCTGCTGCGCCACCTCCTCCTCTCCCTCTCCTCTTGCTTGGCTTGGTGAAGCCCTGCTCGTGGAGATCGTCATCATCACCGACACTACCGTCGTGCTGCTGAGATCATCAAGGCCACGTCCTCTCGCTTGCGGGATCAAGGAGTTGACGTCTTCATCGAGCCGTACGTGTGGACACCGCGGAGGTGCTGCCCGTTGCTGCACTTCACCAGATTGGATCTCGAGGATAATACATCTCCTCGCGACTAGACGAGTCTAGTTGCGGGGATCGACTAGCTAACCCCTGCACCGACAAAACGCGTTTGTTGATCTTCAAGGGTAAGAGATTGGATCTCATCTTCGCTATCTTCATCTCATAGATCTAGATCCTTGGGGTTTATTCCGCTTGCCGCGTAGGAAAATTTTTGTTTTCTATGCTGCGACCCCATCAGTGGTATGAGAGCCTAGATCTGTTCGTAGATGTTGGTGCGATTAGAACACAAGGAGTTGTGGGCGTTGATATTTTATGTTGCTACCTTCTCGCGTGCACTTTGCATATTTGCGGTATTGTGAGATTGAAGCGGCCCGGACCAACCTTACTCGTCCACGCACGAGAGACCGGTTCCACGACTGACATGCAACTTGTTTTGCATAAGTGGCTGGCGGGTGTCTGTTTCTCTTACTTTAGTGAGGATGCAATTTTCAATGGAAGGCCTTTCAAAAGGATGAGTAAATAAGCGACTATTATATCACCGTTGTGGTTTTGCGTAGATTAGAACGGTTCTATCTCGTTGACCCAAGCCACGTAAAATTTGCATAAACAAAGTAGAGGACGTCTAACTTGTTTTTGTAGAGGGGGTCAAGTGATGTGATTTGTGATAATGTATGCAATGATCATGTTTGTAATATTTCGCGACTTGCATGTCGATGAGTACGGCAACCGGCAGGAGCCATATGGTTGTATTTTATTTTATGTGACCTGCGTGTCAATGAATCACCATGTAATTGCTTTGCTTTATTGCTAAGAGTAGCATTAGTTGTAGTTGGTGGACAACCATTGTCGAGGTGTGGACTCGGCAAATCCCAAGGTTGTGTACCCCGGGTTGATTGAGGGGGAGAGAGTATGAACGTTGGTGATCACGACGGCTAACAGGGGGCGAGTTTACCCAGGTTCGGCCCCTCGAGATGAGGTAAAGACCTACTCCTGCTTGTCTGGTATTACCGAGGTGGCTACAATGGCGAGATGGCAATCTCGCTAGGGTTTGCCTGTGTGTTTCTTGACCTAGGTGGCGCACCCTCCTGGCCTTTATATCACAGGCCAGGTCTCGGGTGGACGGTGCGGATTGCACATTACAGGGTAAGGAAAGCCATCACCGGCCTAACCGGCTACTTGGGCCACACGGTACACTTCATGGGCTTTAATGGGCTTCCCTTGGCGTGACCCAGGTACCATCACCGTGGGGTACCCGAAAGGTAGCCCCACGACAGTAGCCCTCGAGTGCTTAGTCGAATCGCAGAGTCGAGTAAAGGACTCCTTCCTCCGGGCACGCCACCTGGTTCCTTTACTGGTCAACCTTCGGCTGCAATTGTCTTGAATAATCGGGTGCGCCTCATGATCTTCTTGATTCGCCAACTTTCGACTGTCGTTGTCCTTAGTCATCGGGTGCGCGAACAGCGCTCCCGATGGGAGTAGCCCCCGAGATTAAGCTGAATCGCTTGCAATTGAGGTTAAACTCAATTTTTCTTCAGTCGAAAAGTCCGCTCCCGATGGGAGTAAAAAGATGACTCGAAATGCCCGAGTCAAAACTGGCCTTGCTCGACTTACTTTGTACTCAGCCTTGATGACCTACTGAATTGACTTAAACTCAGCTCTGAAAGCTTACTGGTTGTTCATCCACTCGAATAATGAATTTGGGTGTCATCAGCTTTGTAAAGCTTACTATGTACTCGTCTCACTCGAATGGATTGTCGAGTGCTCTGCCAGATCGTTGGCTTACTTGATACGAATCCATAGTGACGTCAGGGATGACATCAGTGATGACGCTTCCTGGCACACTCTGCGCCCGACGGGACGTGACGAAGTGGGCCCACTGTCGCAGCAGCCGCCGTTGAATTTGGACCGTTGGGCGCGAAACTTTCGCGAAGTGATGATGACGCCTTGGTTCCCGTGCGTAGTGGAGGGTGACAGTTGCCCTCTCCGCGCGACACGTGGACGGCCGGATGGTTGCTTCGGGCTACGGTTCCGTGGATGACGGCTAGGATGAACTGCCCCGCGGTATATAGTTTTCACCGCGGCGTGGGAACAGTTCACCAAGCCTTCATTCCCGTCTTCTCCGCTGCCTCATCTCCATTGCCATTTGCACCGAGATCTCCAGAAGCTCTCCCCTCCTCCGCTAGCACCATGGGCCAGAAGAGGGTGAAGGGAGCGGAAAGCTCCGCCGCCGGCGACGACACCGGCATGAAGAAGTTGGAGGGCGATTGGGGGAAGTCGTCCGTGAAGGCGGCGGAGTTGGACAACCTCCGAGAACAGGGATTGCTGCCGCCGACGAGCACGGCGACGACGCGCGCCCCCGGTAAGGATGTGATCCCCTCACCTCGCGAAGGGGAGTTCGTGTGCTTCGTGGAATTCCTTCCATGGGGCTTCGGGTTCCCCATCCACGATTTTGTTCGTGGTCTTCTTTTCGCCTATGGGATTCAGATCCATGATCTGAATCCCAACAGCGTCTTGAGCATCGCGAGTTTTATTATGTTATGCGAGTGCTTTCTGGGGATCGCACCCAACTGGAACCTCTGGAAGTCGCTCTTCATGGTGCGATGGATGGTGGGGCGGTCGAAGCAGACGTTCCCTATAGGCGGCTTCGGAATCCAGCTGCACGGCGACACGTCCTTCTTCCAGCTAAAGAAATCTGACTCCGTCCAGAACTGGCGGAAGAAATGGTTCTACATCATGTGGGACCAAGAAGGACTTCCCGAGTTCGCCGCTGATCGACCTCTGTGAAGGACCAATGCCTGGTCGCACTCTCTGTCAAAGGAGGACAAGGAGTCGACCAAGCCACTGCTGGCGCTGCTCCGCGGATTGCTGAAGACACTCGGACGCGAGACAGGTGGCATTCACCTTATCGCGACTTTCCACAGGCTGAAGGTGCAGCCGCTGCGTTGACGCGAACAACCAATGTGGGAGCTCGCAGTCGACACCTCGCTTGATGATGCACAGATCGCGACTAAGGTGAGGAACATCACCAGCCTCCGGGTCGCCGATCCGTGCAACGTTAAGTGCCCGGTCGAACCGTATGGGCCAAACAACCCCGTACCTGAGGTAAGCACCTTGAACTCTCTTTGCTTTGCTTTAGTCGAATGTTTTTCCTGACTCGCTTTTCTCCTCGCTGCTCGTCAGGATCGAAGAGCTTATGTGAGCCTTCCTCCGCTGATGGAGAATGGACCTCACGACGAGGCCACGGTCGTCGAGCAGGACGACGATGAAGACGAACTCCCTTCTGCCCACTCGCCGAACGAGGAGGTGGAGGAGGATGATGAAGACGAAGAGCCGCTTCAGAAGCGGCGAAGACGAAAGAATGTCGACTCCGCCTCGGGGTCGTCACCTTTGAAGGAAGTGGTTGTGGAGGACAAGGAAGCCCGCGACTCGTCCTCTGATGCGAGTGAGCCGGAGGATCCTTTGTCCGTGCCTCCGCTAAACTCAGCGCCACCCGCTGGGTTTGTGAAGATGGCATCTCCTCCCATGAGCAGCGAGGATGAGGATGTCAACAGGTAAGCCTTTGCGAGTACGCTTTTTGTCTTTGTTCCTCTTTCGACTCCTTGGACGCTTTTCTGAATTTTTGCTTCTTTATATAGCCATCACACTGGTGGTGCCGGCTCTTCACCTCGCGATGAGGAACATCAGTCCGCGGCTGTCCTGGAGCGGACCACTGGGGGACCCGAAGAGGCGCCTGAGGCCAATAATCCCTTGACGTTGAAGACGTCAACCTCCACGAGGCCAGAAAGAGCTGCTGATACGACTGCAGTGGATGCTGAGCTGCTTGGGTACGTAAGTATATTCTGTCTTAACCCTGCAGATTCTTGTGTCGGGTGCGCGAACAGCGCTCCCGATGGGAGTAGCCCCCGAAGATGTGCGTGACTAGGATAGTCGGGCACAGATTGACACTTTTGCTCCTTTGCACAGCCGTTTTGTCGCCAGCTGCTGGAGGGAGCCACGTCCTTCATGCGAATGGAGAAGGAGGGGGGTCGACTCCGCATTGCTCTGGAGCAAGCCAACAGTGAGTACCAACCCGTGCATTCAGGAGGTGTGTCGAATATCTTCGTTTTTAACTTTGATCCGGTGATTCACAGGCGAAAGGGAGAGTCTGGCGAAGCGGGTCGCCGAGCTGGAGGAGTCCCTGGGTGCAGCTCAAAAGCGTGAGCGAACCCGGGGTGATCTAGAGAAGACCCAGGTTGAACGCTTGCTCGCACTCGCCAAAGTAATCGGAGGTAAGTATCTCGGCTCATTGCCTACTTTGTCTTGTGTCGACTTCTGATGTGTTACAAGTGTGGTCATCTTTGTTGTTCAGAGCCGTGCGGAGGCGCCCCTCCAGAAGAGACTTCCAGTGAGAATGTCGACCTGGAGACGGCTGTTGGCTTCGTTGACCGCGCCCATTCGTATGCTTCGACTGCACTGCAGCAATCTTCGGCGGCGCTGCATAAGTCGAAAGATGCCCTGGCGAGTGTGCATCGGAGCATCTTCCCCAACCAGCCGTCGCCGGCCGATGTTGATGCGCTTGCGGCCCCGTTTGAAGGCGAGGCGACCACCCTAGCGGACTACACGCGTGCTCAGACAGTACGCGGCTCAGAGTTTACTTTCCGGCTTTTGCTTGGCCATGAGGTCGCAGGTGACTTCGAGGCAGTTGTCAGCAACTTTCCTCGAAAACCCGATGGCAAGACCAAGTCGCTAAACAACGTCAAGGCAAAAGCGAGTCAGCTAGCTGTTAAGCTAATTGATACCTTTGAGAGGAAGCTTGCCAGGGCTGCAGATTTAGCCTCCAAGAAGAGTCGCTCGCAGTCGGAGTCTGCAGTGTAGTCTTTGTAGTAGGGTTCCCCTTTGAATCGCCTTTTGTAGTGAACTTAATGAAGTCTTTTTATCAATGCATTTTCTGATTCCTCCATGTGAATGTACTTCTTCGAGTCTTTTGCTAGAATAAATATGGCTTCTGTTTGACACCACCTAACTTGGCAGCCTGACGAAAATGCTGCTCTTGAAGTCGCCGAGGCCACCTGTGTAAATGAGAGTGAGGGTACCTCTTCTGCTGTGCCCGCTCGCCAACAGCACCCAGCTGGTCCAACTCCCACACGAAGCGTGAACGACCAGCGGGTGTTTAACTATATGAGGAACAAGATCGTTGAACTTGAGTCGAAGTTGCGGATAGCTGAAGTGGAGCTTGAATGCCTCAGGGCGCGTTCCGCTGGGCCGTTCAATCAGCGCGAACGGTTCCTTCTTGACCACATTGATCTGATATGTCGACAGCTACAAGGTTGGACTCTAGCTGCTTCGCTTTGATTTCTTCATGCTTGTGTCGTTCTGCATCTTGACCCGTTAATTGCAGTTGTTAACCCCGACTGGCAAGCCGAGAACACTCGAGTGGACGAGCGCGTGGAGAGGGAAGCCACCAGTGACTCGGTCGAAGCTCGTCAATTCTGGGTACATAAGGAAGAGGGCCGTGTACTCGCGCGGATGCTGGATCGCACCTGGCGAGCTGCGTTCATTCTTGAAGGTTGCAGGAAAGCACTCTGGCAAATCAACAAAGTGTTCTTCCCCCTTGGTGAGCAGCCGACTGGTTTGCCCGCGCTGTTGGAGAGGTTCCGCAGTAGCAGGGCGTTGAAGGAGGTCGTCTTCGGTCAGCTTGTTGCCGGGGCCAACACGGCGTTTGCTTATGTTCGACTGCATCGACCTCATGTTCCCTTGGACAGAATACTTGATGGCTTGCCTAGAGATGCTGATTATGCTGAATCCCTTGCGGCTGCATGTCAGGCGATGCAACAGGTCCTGAATCATACAGAGCGACTTGTAGGGCCACTGGATGCGCCAAAGGAAGAGCCTGTCGACTGAGAATAGCAGTTTGTTGTTGTATGATGTTAGCTTGTAACGTAAATATGCATGTATGTATGCCCATGTGATGTTATTCGCTGAATGTATAACGTGTGATTTTGCACTCGTAAACCTGTATGGCGCGAGCCCCCGAGTGAATCGAGTGGCGGCCTAGGATTTTTGAGTTTATGCCTGTGTGGCGCAGCCCCCGAGTGATTCGAGTGGCGGCCTAGGCTGGACTTAGACCTGTATGGCGCGAGCCCCCGAGTGGTTCGAGTGGGGGCCTAGGATTTTCGAGCTATGCCTGTGTGGCGCAGCCCCCGAGTGATTCGAGTGGCGGCCTAGGCTGGACTTAGACCTGTATGGCGCGAGCCCCCGAGTGGTTCGAGTGGCGGCCTAGGATTTTCGGGTTATGCCTGTGTGGCGCAGCCCCCGAGTGATTCGAGTGACGGCCTAGGCTGGACTTAGACCTGTATGGCGCGAGCCCCCGAGTGGTTCGAGTGGCGGCCTAGGATTTTCGAGTTATGCCTGTGCGGCGCAGCCCCCGAGTGATTCGAGTGGCGGCCTAGGCTGACTTAGACCTGTATGGCGCGAGCCCCCGAGTGGTTCGAGTGGCCTAGGACGCCTAGGCGAGCCCGAGTTTCGAGTGGCGGCCTATTTTCGAGTTATGCCTGTGCGGCGCAGCCCCCGAGTGATTCGAGTGGCGGCCTAGGCTGGACTTAGACCTGTATGGCGCGAGCCCCCGAGTGGTTCGAGTGGCGGCCTAGGATTTTCGAGTTATGCCTGTGTGGCGCAGCCCCCGAGTGATTCGAGTGGCGGCCTAGGCTTACTTGACCTGTATGGCGCGAGCCCCCGAGTGGTTCGAGTGGCGGCCTAGGATTTTCGAGTTATGCCTGTGGCGCAGCCCCCGAGTGATTCGAGTGGCGGCCTAGGCTGAACTTAGACCTGTATGGCGCGAGCCCCCGAGTGGTTCGAGTGGTGGCCTAGGCTGAACTTAGGCCTGTATGGCGCGAGCCCCCGAGTGGTTCGAGTGGCGGCCTAGGATTTTTGAGTTATGCCTGTGCGGCGCAGCCCCCGAGTGATTCGAGTGGCGGCCAAGGCTGTACTTTGACCTGTATGGCGCGAGCCCCCGAGTGGTTCGAGTGGCGGCCTAGGATTTTCGAGTTATGCCTGTGTGGCGCAGCCCCCGAGTGATTCGAGTGGCGGCCAAGGCTGTACTTTGACCTGTATGGCGCGAGCCCCCGAGTGGTTCGAGTGGCGGCCTAGGATTTTCGAGTTATGCCTGTGTGGCGCAGCCCCCGAGTGATTCGAGTGGCGGCCAAGGCTGTACTTTGACCTGTATGGCGCGAGCCCCCGAGTGGTTCGAGTGGCGGCCTAGGATTTTCGAGTTATGCCTGTGCGGCGCAGCCCCCGAGTGATTCGAGTGGCGGCCAAGGCTGTACTTTGACCTGTATGGCGCGAGCCCCCGAGTGGTTCGAGTGGCGGCCTAGGATTTTCGAGTTAATTGCTCGCAAAGGAAGAAATGACAAGTCTTTTTCTTCAAATATCTTTATTGATTCTCGCAAACAGGCCGCCTCGTTAAAACCCTTCCAGTCCCCTTAGGTACCCTGGCGAGGGAAAGAGTGCGTAAGAAACCTGCTGCTACTTAACAAGGTGAAGTTTACAAGCTGGGGTCGATCAGGCGTAGAAGCGGCGTAACTGTGCCACGTTCCACGGATTGCTGCAGACTGTCCCCGTCTTCGAGTCCTTCAGGCGGTAAGCTCCGTTGCCGATTGCCTCTGTCACAATGTATGGCCCCTCCCATGGGGAGGCGAGTTTGTGCACCTTCTTCTGCTTGAGCCGGAGAACCAGGTCCCCTGGGACGAATGCTCTAGGCCGCAGTCGCCGACCGTGGTAGTTGCGCAGGTCTTGCTGGTAGACGGCTGTGCGGCTGAGGGCGATGTCGCGTGCTTCATCCAGGACATCCACATCATCTTCAAGTGCTTCTTCCGCATCAGACTCGTCGTATGCCACCACTCGTGGAGCATCAAATTTGATGTCGCAGGGCAGGACTGCTTCAGCGCCGTACACCATGAAGAATGGTGTATACTGGGTAGATCTGTTTGGCGTGGTGCGTAGGCTCCACAGCACACTTGGTAACTCCTCCACCCAGGCTCCTGCGGCTCGCTTCAATGGTACTCGCAGACGCTTCTTGATGCCTTTGCTGACTAGGCCGTTGGCCTTCTCGACTTGCCCATTGGACTGCGGGTGCGAGACGGATGCATAACTGAGCTTGATGCCTTGTTCAGAGCAAAAATCCCTGAATTCTTCGGCTGTGAAGTTCGTCCCGTTGTCGGTGATGATGCCGTGCGGCACACCGAACCTGAAGATGATCGACCTGATAAAGTTGACCGCTGAGGTTGCGGTTGAGCTTGTGATTGGGACCGCCTCGATCCACTTCGTGAACTTGTCGACTGCCACCAGGAGGTGAGTGTGCCCGCCTGGGGAGGATTTCTTGAAGGGACCTACCATGTCGAGCCCCCATTGCGCGAAGGGCCATGCGAGTGGTATTGTCTTCAGTGCCGACGCTGGTGCATGCGGCTTGTTGGCGAACTCCTGACAGCCAACGCACTTTTTTACCAGTTCTTCTGCGTCTTGCATTGCGGTGGGCCAGTAGAACCCTGCTCGCAAGGCCTTGGCCACCAGTGCTCGACTGCTTGCGTGGTGCCCGCATATGCCGGCGTGGATGTCGAGTAAGATAGCTTGGCCGTCGGCTGGATCGATGCACCTTTGGAGGACTCCTGAGATGCTTCTCTTGTAGAGCTCGCCATTGATGATGGTGAAGCCTTTGGAACGGCGGACGATGCGCTTGGCTTCGACTGGGTTCTCCGGCAGCCGCTGGTGCAGCATGTAAGCCAGATACGGGCTTGTCCAGGTGGGCTCGATCAGCATTATCTCCATGACCTCCTTCTCCGTGCTTGGCGGGTTGGCGGTGCTTGTTGTCGATGTAGAGGGTCCTGGCGGGGGCCGGACCTTGATTGAGCGCTGTGTGATGCACTCGAGGAAGACTCCGGGTGGCACCGGAGCTCGATCCGAACCTAGGTTGGCCAGGGCGTCAGCTTCTTCGTTGCTTTCGCGGCCGATGTGCCGCAGTTCGCAGCCGTCGAAGAGGCCTTCCAGTTGATTGTACAGCTCCCTGTAGGCTATCATGTTGTCAGCGATGGCATCGCACTGCTTCATGGTTTGCTGTACGACAAGGTAGGAGTCGCCGTAGATCATGAGGCGAGTGGCGCCGCAGTTCTTGGCCATCCGCATGCCGTGGATCAGGGCTTCGTACTCTGCTTCGTTGTTGGAAGGTGTTGAGAATTTCATCTGCAGCACGTACTTCAGCTTGTCGCCTTTGGGTGAGATGAGCACAACTCCTGCTCCGGCTGAGTTGAATTTTTTGGATCCATCGAAATACATTGTCCAAGCGTTGGACAAGTCGGGCTCATCAGGTAGCTGCGTTTCTATCCACTCTGTGGTAAACTCTGGGAGGACCTGGGCCTTGATTGCCTTCGGGTGTACATACTTCAACCCCCATGGCCCTAACTCGACAACCCACTTGGCGACTCTTCCTGTCGCGGCCGGGTTGGTGAGAATGTCGGATAGGGCAGAGGAGCTTACCACCGTGATCGGGTGCTCAGAGAAATAGTGTACCACTTTTCTGGACGTCATGAAGACTCCGTATGCTAGCTTCTGATAGTGCGGGTACCGCTGCTTGGAATCAGTTAGCACCTCGCTGAGGTAATACACGGGTCGCTGAACAGGGTGGCTCTTTCCTTCTTCCTCCCGCTCGACTACGAGTACGGTACTAACCACTCTGTTCGTGGCCGCCACATACAGGTACAGTGGCTCGTTCTCATGTGGTGCCACCAGCACTGGAGGGGTTGTGAGGGTCTGTTTCAGTTTGTCGAATGCATCTTGTGCCTCCTCTGTCCACTCGAACTTGTCTGCCTTTTTCATCAGTTGGTAGAAGGGCAGGGCCTTTTCTCCCAACTTACTAATAAACCGACTGAGCGCTGCGACTCTGCCGGCTAGGCGTTGTACTTCATGAAGCTTGGTCGGTGCAGGCATGTCGAGTATGTTCTGCACCTTCTCAGGGTTGGCTTCGATTCCTCTCGCAGAAACAAGATACCCCAGTAATTCTCCGGCTGGGACGCCGAAGACGCACTTGTCTGGGTTTAACTTGATCTGGTACTTGTTGAGCGCGTCGAAGACCTTGCGGAGGTCGTCGATGAGGCTGTCCTCTGTGCGGGTGGTGACGACTATGTCGTCGACGTAGACCTGGACGATCTGTCCTATGAGCTTCTTCAGGCAGGCCTGCATCGTGCGCTGGTATGTGGCTCCAGCGTTCTTCAACCCGAAGGGCATCATCTGGTAACAGAATACACCATGTGGTGTGATGAACGCCGTCTTCTCCTGATCCTCGACTTTCATCCTGATCTGCTGGTACCCGGAGTAGGCATCCAGGAAGGATAGGCGTGCGCAACCTGCAGTCGAATCGACGATCTGATCAATCCGCGGGAGCGGAAAGTGATCTTTGGGGCAGCACTTGTTGATGGCGGTGAAGTCGACGCACATGCGGAGTTTCTTCGTCTTCTTCTTTTCCACCAGTACCGGGTTTGCTACCCACTCTGACTCCTTTATCTCTCGAATAAATCCGGCGTGAAGCAGCCGGTCAATCTCCTTGCTGATGGCATCTCTCTTGGGACCCGCGAAGCGCCTCATGGTCTGCTTGACTGGTCTGGCGTCTTTGCGGACGCGTAAGGAGTGCTCGGCGAGTTCCCTTGGTATACCTGGCATGTCAGAAGGTTGCCAGGCGAATATCTTCCAGTTCTCGCGCAGGAACTCGACGAGCGCGCTTTCCTATGCGCTAGTCAGGCTTGATGACACCCTGACCTGTCTTATCGGCGTCCGTCGGGTGCACCTGATGGGCCCTTGTGTCGTCGCTTGTGTTGAATGCCGAGTCCTTGGATGATTTCTTCCGTGGCGGGAACAGAGTTTTGTCGTTGTCGACTGCCATCATCTCCAGGTGCTCGTCCATCCCGAAGAACTCAGAAATCCTGCTGAACTCGCGGTCGCAGCTATCAGACCGGTCGAAATCGCCTTTCACCGTGATGACACCCTTAGGTCCCGGCATCTTGAGCAGGAGGTAGGCGTAGTGGGGCACTGCCATGAACCTGGCAAAGGCCGGACGACCCAGTATGGCGTGATATTGCGACTTCCAGTCGACTACCTCGAAGTCGATCGCCTCTCGCTGGAAGTTTTCGGGTGTGCCGAATATAACCTCGAGTGTAATTGTTCCCATGGGCGTGACTGCTTGCCCTGGTACTATACCGTGGAAGGTATTTGCTGATGGCGTTAGGTTGGATGTTGACCTGTTCATCCTTCTTAGGGTGTCGGCGAAGATGATATTGATACCGCTGCCTCCATCCATGAACACCTTCTTCAAGGTGTACTCCCCGATCTGAGCTTCGACTACCAGAGCAGCGTGCCCGGGTCGTGGTATCGCCGGCGGGTGGTCCGCTCTGGAGAAAGTGATCGCTGTTTCTGAGCCTCTCAGGTAATCGGGTACTGCAGGTGGGTTGGTGAGTGCTTGGTAGACCTGGCGGGTGATGATTTTCTGGGTCCTGTTGGAAGGACGTCCCTTCTGTATCATGTTAATCTGCCCACGTGCTGCCGGGAACACGTTAGCAGGATCCTGCGGCTGTGGCTGTGGTTGCTGTTGCTGCTGCGGGTAGAAGGCCAGCGCTGCCTGCGCTGGGTTGGCGACTGGAGGAGCAGGCGGCGCCTGGAGAGCCAGCTGTGCGGCTGGCTGTGCCACGGGTGCCGCTTGGTTGTCATGCTGTCCGTTCTGAGGGACTATTCGCGCAAACGCCCTGTATATCTTACGCGCCTTTCTGCAGTCCTTCAATAGGTGGCGGGATCCCCACTTGCCTGTTTCTGGGTCCCTAAACATATGATGCTTGCAGGGTTGCTCTAACTCTTCTTCTTCAGTCAGTGGGCGTCTCCGCCACTCGCGCTTGCGACTTCCATCTCCATGGTAGCCGCTGCCACCGCCCTGGTTGTACTGTCTTTCACTCTCACGGGGGGTTTCGAATCCCGCCGCTACTAACTCGATCGAGTCGTTGCCGACGTAACGCGGCTTCTTCTTCAGGCGCCCTTCTCGCCAGTTGCTAGGTCCTGCTTCTTGCCTCGGAGATCGTGGTGCATCACGGACAGAGTCTTCTCCATCTGCCCACTGGTTGGCTATCTGCATGAGCTCGATCATGTTCCTCGGCCTAAGCCTACCAAACTCCTCACGGAGGTCGCGGCGGTAAACGCCGTGCATGAATGCGTCCATTACCCTGTCTTCTGAGGTGGCTCCGTCCATGGTGTTGCGAAGCAAAGTCCACCGCTGGATGTACGAACGGAGTGGCTCGTCTCGACCTTGCTTGCACGCCTGGAGCTCAATGAGGGTTGTTGGCCTCGCGTATGTCCCCAGAAAGCTCTTCACGAAGGCGTTCCTGAACTCGTCCCAGGTGCTGAAAGCGTCCCTGGGCTGAGTGTTGAGCCACCCGCGTGCAGATCCTGTGAGCATCAACTGGATGTACTGCATGGCAGTAGTCGAAGTACCACCCTGACAGCTGCACGCGATGAGGTAGTCTTCCAGCCAGTCCCTTGGGTCTTGCTTCCCGTCATACTTGGGTGTCTCCGCTGTTAGCTTGAAGCCTTTGGGCATCTTCGTGTCACGGATGTTGAAGCTGAAACATGCGGCTCCGCGTGGCTCGAAGTTGTCGTCGTCGTAGTCGTTGGCTTGTGCACTCGCTGCTCGCATCCGTCGACTGCGGTCCACCCTTCTCTGTGTGACGACGTTACGGACATCTTCGCCTGGCTGCGGCTGTCGCAGTCGAATTGGGGCTGGGTCTGCAAGTGGTGCGGGTTCACGATCGCGGCGGCCTCGATTCTCGTGCACCCTTTCTGCTGGTGCTGCCTTTGCCAGGACTTCCTCGACTTCCCTGAGGGATTGAATTTGTCGCCTATGAAGGCGAGCGTGGGCGTCACCCTCCGGTGGCTGTGTTAGTCGCAGGTAGGTTTCGACTGCCATGAGGGCCGAAGCGGGTGTCTTGGGGACGGGGATTCCGTCCGCATCCTCCGTCATGAATGACGACTCCAGATTGCGGGCAAGGTGGACGCGATCAGCCTCTGGCACCCGTGGCATGCGAGCCCTGTGACGTCCTCCTTGTGTGACTTCTTCCGATCCGGCCATGAACGAGTGTGCTGCCCTCCTGGCACTCGACGCGTCGGCTAATTCTTTGCGCCGAATCAGATCGGCCTTCTCTTGGCGGACTCGCTCGGACTCCTTCCAAAGCAAGTATTGGACCGCCAGTTGGTCTTCTCGGGTTCATCTGGTGAAGGGAACGTGCCTTCGTCCACGTGCTTCATGGCCTTGATCGCCATCTCCCGAGTGATGGTGAGTCTTGTCACCCTGTCCGGCATGGTCACCTCCAGCGGGTATACGGGTTCCCCGCCGTTGGATCGTGCTGGGCTGGCCATATAAACTTGCGTGGGGTAAACCCGTCGAGTGGGGCTGATGCTCCCAGTCCTGCTTCCTTCGTCCGAGCTATGCTCAGAGTCGAAGATCACAGCAACGTGGCGGGTGCCACGGTCACTGCTACTGGCGACTCCGCGATGCGGAGGCGCGGTTGGCGTAGTCGAAATCGGCGTAGATTTTGGCTTCGTCCGGGGCGCGGACAAGAAGGTCGGAGTAGACTTGTTTCGCGCCGGGGTTGCAGTAGATGCGATTTTTCTGGTAACCGCGGGTGTGGTCACCGCAGTCGCCGTTGACGCGGTCGTAGATGGTGCTGACGCAGTCGAAGTGGACGCGATCTTCACGGCAGTCAATGACGCGATCGCCGTGGCCGTAGTAGATGCGATTTTCGCGGCGGGTGAAGCCGCGGTCGGCGCAGTCGATGTAGATGCAGGCGCATCCGTCGCGCGCAACGTGGCCAGCGTGGGCCGGAGCGTTCCACGACTGTCCACCAGATAGCGCAGACTACCGAAGGTAATCCACGTGCTCTGCTGCAGCTCAGCGTACGCCGGGAGATCCGTCGGCGAGTGCTGGACAAACTCGAGGAAGCCGGTGTAGATCGACTCCCTGGCGCTGATGCCGTTCTTCATTGCAGATGAGGCCGGCGCAACCATGACTCCAACGATCTGTTCTTCCCACAGACGGCGCCAATTGTCGAGGTGTGGACTCGGCAAATCCCAAGGTTGTGTACCCCGGGTTGATTGAGGGGGAGAGAGTATGAACGTTGGTGATCACGACGGCTAACAGGGGGCGAGTTTACCCAGGTTCGGCCCCTCGAGATGAGGTAAAGACCTACTCCTGCTTGTCTGGTATTATCGAGGTGGCTACAATGGCGAGATGGCAATCTCGCTAGGGTTTGCCTGTGTGTTTCTTGACCTAGGTGGCGCACCCTCCTGGCCTTTATATCACAGGCCAGGTCTCGGGTGGACGGTGCGGATTGCACATTACAGGGTAAGGAAAGCCATCACCGGCCTAACCGGCTACTTGGGCCACACGGTACACTTCATGGGCTTTAATGGGCTTCCCTTGGCGTGACCCAGGTACCATCACCGTGGGGTACCCGAAAGGTAGCCCCACGACAACCATGGTGATGGCGCCACGATGATGGAGATCATGCCGGAGATGGAGATCTTGCCGGTGCTTTGAAGATGGAGATCAAAAAGCATAAGAAGAAAGGCCATATCATATCACAATTATGAATTGCATGTGATGTTAATCCCTTTTATGCACCTTATTGTTATGCTTAGATGTGATCGCGACGGTAGCATGATAAGGTGATCTCTCATGTTAATATCAAGATAATTTAGTGTTCTCCCCTAGTATGCGCCGTTGCGAAAGTTCGTCGTTTCGAAGCGTCATGTGATGATCGGGTGTGATAGACTCTACGTTCACATACAACGGGTGCAAGCCAGTTTGCACATGCGAAAATACTACGGTTGTCTTGACGAGCCTAGCATGTACAGACATGGCCTCGGGAACACGGAACCGAAAGGTTAAACACAAGTCATATGAATGATATGATCAACACTGAGTTGTTCACCATTGAAGCTACATCATCTCACGTGATGATCGGTTGTGGTGTAGTGGATTTGGATCGTGTGTCACTAAACAACCAGAGAGATGTTGAGTTTAGTAGGAGTTCATATATTAATTTGATTAAGTTGAACTAAATTATCATAAACAAAATGTCCTAAAAATGTCTTTGCAAAATCCTTGTAGATCATGGCCGACTACAGTAGTATGTTTCTTGCTGAGGAGCTGCGTCTCGATGGGTCAAATTTCATCGAGTGGTTTGAACGTCTTAGAGAAGTCCTATCAACAAATGAGCTCTTCGTGTTACATGAACTCTTGAAAGAGAAACCCGATGCTTCTGCAAGCTACAACAGGCGTATGGCTTGGCTCAATCGGAGTAAGACTCACATTCAAGTCAATTGGATGATGAGTGTCTTCATGAATTCAGACCTGTCCAAACAATTCAAGAACTTGAGTGCCATTGAGACTGTCACTGAGCTAAAGAAAATGTTCATAGCACAAGTGAGAATTGCAAGGTTTGAAGGTCTGGGTGTATTTCTTTCAACTAAGATGGAGGAAAATGATCGCCTAGAGGAGCACCTGGAGAAAATGTATAGGATATATTACACTCTTGTGGATGCTTGGGATATGGAGATGAGTGACGAATTCGCGATAGATGGGCTGTTGCATTCGCTTCATCCCAAATTCAAGAATTGTGTCAGAGACTATGTCAAGGAAAGGGATTCGATCACTTATCCGGAACTGATGTCTCGACTTCGTCAGATCGAAAGGAATCCCGTAGCCAATGCAGAAGGTATATTTTGATATACTAGTTATAAATGTTTAAATGTCCCATTTACACTTATGGTGAGCTAAGTATTTGATACTTGTGCTGTTTTGTGAAAACAGGGCCCGCCGTTTGAGAAGTGCATGGAGGGACTAAGTGGATTTCGCGGGAAGATGGCAATCAAGGAGTTGATGCTGGCGATGTTCTACTTCTACATTTATCGTTTTAAATTAGAGGATTTGAATGAGTTTTGTAATCGAATTAAGTGTGATCTTAAATTAGTGTCTCGGTTTGTGAGACGGTCATTCATGTTAAAGACAAGTGGTTGTTCTATTTTCATGAGTAATCCTTTTTGGAGATCACGTTTCGATTATGAGATTATTGTCCTTTGTTAGATTTAAACGATAATTAGTTAAACACTTATAAAATAAAGACATGCTAAAATATCCAATACTTAATGATGAGATTTGTTTTAGTTGTGCTATAGTGTTGATGAGTATTCTGATGCGCATCACCAAGTAGCATAATTAAAAATGCCATTTTCTGAAAATGCCATGAGTAACTGGAGAATAAACACAAGTGTTGGTGGAATTTTTCAGTTAATAAGAGACATCATTATTTTATGTTCTTCATCGTGAATAAGTAAATAGGAGTATTTATTCATGTCATGATGAGACCTTGGAAGTAAAGGATATTGAGTTAACAAGATAATTGAGTCTTTTCGATTTGATCAAAAGAGACAAAATATTTGAGTTATTGTTTAGTATGGAGACTTGTGACAAGTGTTATCACAAATTACAATAGTTAGAGATTATTCAAAAGTGTTTTGATAAACCTAAAGTATTGTAGTCACATTATATTTGATATTATGTGGTCATAAAGAAGGGATTTGGTTTTAAGGTTTTATTTGTATCATTTAGATTTATTTTGATAACACTCTGTTTTAAATAAAGGATCAATTTAATGATTTGCGTTTCGCATATGAGTTATGTGAAATAGTGGTTTCAATAATTATGAGATAATTAAAAGCCAAAGCAAATGGAGTTTTGTAGAATGTTCATATGAGATTATGAATAAGAGTTTCCACAATGTGAGACTAAAAGGGACAAACCAATGTGTTTGGTTGTGTTGTGTATTTTAGTGGTTTTATCATGAAATGGTTTCATGGATAAAAGAATTGTTGGAATAAATTTAGAAAGCTTAAACCTTGCATGTTTATGTATCAAGTGGCACATGTAAAGTGCTATGTTGGTTAAAACTTGACACATAAAAGATTTTAATGATGGTGATCATTGAATTTTGGTTTAGCTTGTCTAAAGAGATGTAGGGTTCAAGAATATGAATTTTGTCAAAAGTTGCAAAATAATATTCATGATTTACTTGTCATGTTTGGGAAACAAGACATACCTACAAAACTACAAAAGAAGAAATAGAAACTTTAAAATACGAAAGTGACTAAAAGTCATTCTATGTTAAGTTTAAATCACAAAGTAACTGTTACTTGATTTTGTGAAAAGAATGTTTCACATATTTATTCTGCAAAGAGTTTGTGTGGAATAAATAAAACTTAGAGCTGGTAAGGTGCTGGCGTTTCGTATATGAGTTCTCGAATGTTAAGAGTTAAGAAATTTTTTGGAGGAGTCCAAATTGTCAAGAAAGTGCATAAGAAACTGAGTGAGATCTAATTAAGATATGTGGTGACATATATTAAGTTAGAGCAGAAACTAATTTCCATAATCAAAATATGTGTGACATATGTTTGAGTGAGAACTAGTTAATCATGGTCAAATATAAAGATAACATATTTCTGAGTGGGAGCCATAGTGGCTTCACAATTTAATATGTGTATGGTGTATATTTGAGTGGGAGTTTACAACATCGTGTTTGAATGAAATGGAGATTTCGTAAATGTTGTAAATGTTGTCATGGACCAATGCATAACTTATGAAGTTAGTTTGAAACGTCAAATATTCATGTAGATGAATGTATCTATGAAAGATAGATAAGTTTGATAAATATTAAAGTCAGGATGTTTAACCTAAACAAGTTTTGAAGGAGTTCAAAATGAAACAAGAGAAGAACGGTTCATCTCATTGTAACATATAGGTGAAACATTGAGTTGAGAACTCAGTACAAATTGATGGTTGGAGGATATGTTGGAATTTGCTGTGAATTGTTCATAGGTCTCAACATATAAGAACCATGTATTTGACGATATGTGACCCAAGTTCTTAATTGTAAGAACATGTTGAATGAGGAGTCATTTTTTCATGAAATTGAGATGAATTTAGAAAATGGTAGACTTGGTTGAAGTCATAAAGCCAGACTGAATTGGAGATCTTTTAGAGTCAGAGCAGTGCAGCGAAAGCATGATCGGAAATATCGAAGTGCAAAGTTACACTGTCGATTTGTTAAGTCTACAACATATAGGAGTATATGATTAATTCAAGGATTGAAATAAGATATAATATTTTGGTTTGAGAAAGTTGTTTCAAGATCGAGTGAGTTCCGGATGCATATGTCATGAGAAAGTCCATTTGATTGATCATACAGGCATAAAAGGATGCGAATATCTCACTCTATAACCAAACATGTTATATACATTATATGATAATGAGTTATGATAGTTTATCATGTGATGATAAGTAATGTCAAATTAGGTGACAGTTACAAATTTTTGCAAAGGACATAAAGAGCTGTAAAGTACAGAGCACGGACAGAACCTCTTCCACAAGCAAACATGATTAGCACTGAGACTTCATGAGTGAGACTCCATGGGTGTTGGATCGAGGAAATGTAAACTAGATTATTGACTCTAGTGCAAGTGGGAGACTGTTGGGAATATGCCCTAGAGGCAATAATAAAATGGTTTATTAAGCATATTTACGTTTATGATAATAGTTTATTATCCATGCTATAATTGTATTAAATGGAAACATAATACATGTGTGGAATATAAACACCCGGAGTCCCTAGTGAGCCTCTACAGGACTAGTTCGTTGATCAAGAGATAGTTAGAGTTTCCTAACTATGGACTTGTTATAGTCACTTGATAATGGAGTCATATCATTAGGAGTAATAGTGTGATGGACATGACCCAAATAAAGAAGTTGCAATTAATCGTGTCACAAAAGTTTTGTTGTCAACACTTTTTCATATGCCAAATATAGTTTCCTTAGACCATGAGATTATATCACTCCCGTTCGCCGGAGGAATACTTTGTGGACATCAAGCGTCACTTCGTAACTGGGTGATTATAAAGGTGGCTTTCAGGTATCTCCGATGGTGGGTTGTTGGGTGATATGAATCAAGAGTGGGATTTGTCCCTCCATGTGACGGAGAAGATATCTCCAGGCCTTCTCGGTAATATAGCATCAAAAGTCTGCAGACAGGTGATTAGGTGGTAATCACGAGGATCCTATATTATGGACGAGTAAAGAGAACTTGCCGGTAATGAGATAAAACTGGACATGGGGATGTCAACGATTATATCTCGGGCAAGTAAAGTATCGTGAGACAAAGGGAATCGTATATGAGATTAATTGAATCTCCGGCATCGTGGTTCAATCGAGAAAAGGTTTTCGTTGAGTGTATAGGAATTAATATGGGCATCCCGGTCCCGCTATTAATTATTGATATGATCATGTCTATGCATTCTCGAACCCGTAGGGTCACACACTTAACGTTCTGATGAATTTAGGTTTTGCGATGAATTAAATGATGAAACGAACGAATGGTGATTCGGAGTCTCGGATGGGATCCCGGACGTCACGAGAGGTTCCGGAGGAGTCCAGAGAATAAGATTCATATATGGAAAGTGGTTTCCGGAGGTTTCGGAAAAGTTCTGGAAATTATTTGTAGGGTACCGGAAGGTTCCGGAATGTTCTAGAAGGTTCTAGAAGTGGGACCACATATTGTATGGGGCCCACATGGACCAAAGGGGTGCAGCTGGCCACTTGGGCCAGCCGCACCACCCAATGGCCCACATGGGCATGCGGCTAAGGAAGGGGGGAACCCACTCCTAGTTGGACTAGGAGTTGGGCCCTCCACCCTTTAGGAAAGGGGCCCAAGGAGGAGTCCTAGATGGACTCCAACTTGGGGGGCAAGAAAGGGGGCCGGCCGGCCCCTACCCCAACCCTAGCCGGCCACCTATAAAAGGGGGGGAGGGGAGGGGTGCGGCACACCAAGGCTGCCCCCCAAGCAACCCTAGCCGCACCCCCTCTCCCATCTAAACCCTAGCCGCGCCACCCCATGCCCGAAGGGCTGCTGCGCCACCTCCACCTCTCCCTCTCCTCTTGCTTGGCTTGGCGAAGCCCTGCTCGTGGAGATCGTCATCATCACCGGCACTACCGTCGTGCTGCTGAGATCATCAAGGCCACGTCCTCTCGCTTGCGGGATCAAGGAGTTGACGTCTTCATCGAGCCGTACGTGTGGACACCGCGGAGGTGCTGCCCGTTGCTGCACTTCACCAGATTGGATCTCGAGGATAATACATCTCCTCGCGACTAGACGAGTCTAGTTGCGGGGATCGACTAGCTAACCCCTGCACCGACAAAACGCGTTTGTTGATCTTCAAGGGTAAGAGATTGGATCTCATCTTCGCTATCTTCATCTCATAGATCTAGATCCTTGGGGTTTATTCCGCTTGCCGCGTAGGAAATTTTTTGTTTTCTATGCTGCGACCCCATCAGTCCTTGCCTGGTTGCCGTGGGGCAGATGGGGGGCCCATCTGCCAGTCTTGAACCCTTTCCTTGTTCGCATTCTTGGTGGGCCCACTGTTGGTGGACCCACTTTGACCGCATCAGGGGAACCCCGTGTTCCACTGTTGCGATAGTAGCCC
Source organism: Puccinellia tenuiflora (assembly GCA_012064385.1). NCBI lineage: Eukaryota > Viridiplantae > Streptophyta > Magnoliopsida > Poales > Poaceae > Puccinellia > Puccinellia tenuiflora. The sequence goes on along the minus strand of QRDG01002424.1, from coordinate 147,487 downwards.
CCGGGCATAGACCCGGCGGGCACGTCCTTCTGCTGCCGGGGCTATGACCAAAAAAGTCAAAGTGGGTCCCCGGTGTCTTGTCTTGTCCGTCTCGTCCCATCCGTCGGGGCCGCGCTCGTAGGGGAGCAGCGTGAGCCCCCGGTTCTTCTTCGCCTTGGTGAACGTTCCGATCCGCGCGGACCGCCAACGTCTGTCTTGAATCTAATGGGAGGAAGCGCCCCGAGCGGAACGCCTCCTCGATCCCCACGCCGACCGGATTGGTGGGGCCATGACGCGACGTGTGGGATGCCTTATAAGCCACGGTTCGTGGGAACTGTAGTCGTTACTTCTCAAAATCGCATAAATCCCCAAATCACAGCCCAATCGCTCTTCATCTTCCTCCTTCTCGCCGTGCGCCGTATTCCCAACTTAGCCGCCGCAACACAGAGCAGCCGGCCTCTCCGTCCCAATGGCCAAGGTCAAGCAAACCGCTCGGAAGAAGCCCTCCGGTGCCTCGCTCATCAGGAGGCAGCCGCCCCCCCAGATCCGAGAAGGCGCAGAGGAGATCGGAGCGTGCTGCCGCGACGAAAGACATCCGCAGGCGGCATGCCTTGTTCCCGAGCATCTATGCCGGCGCCACGGAGAAGCTGCAAGTCGCGCGGTTCGGGGCGGTTGGGTCCAAAGCGACGGCTGACACTCTGGCTCGTGTGGTGATGGGGGGATACTTTCCAGGTAGGCCCATGGAGCCGGAAAGTTGACCCGCCAGAACCCAGGAGGCCCAAGTCGGGTTACACTTCAAGCAACATGGGCTGGACAAGGAACAAGCCGGCCAGCCCGTTACGAGTCAGCAGAAGGGAAAGGACTCGGTGGAGACCGGAGTCCAAATACAACCCGGAGTACCAACTTGGAAGATGAAGGCCTAGACTAGGACTCCGTATTCAAGTGTAACTCGACATAAGTTGTAAGTCCAGGGACCCGGCCACCTTTATAAGGAGGGCCCTAGACCCTAGATCAACAAGCACTCAAAAAACACCAAACCCGTAGTCGTCGACTCCCAAGTTAAGGAGTCGAAACCTTATAATCGAGAACTAGTCCACAACAATAAAGAAGAAGTAGGAAGTAGGTCTTTACCTCTAAACAGAGGGGCTGAACCTGGGTAAACTCCGTGTCCCCTTGTCGAGACTAACCTCTCCTATGTCCTGGTCACCAATGGCCCCACAACTAAGCTTCCCGGAGGAAGCAATTGCCGTGACAACCCCACGATAGTTGGCGCCCACCGTGGGACAGGTGATGAAAGGAGTCGAGATCATGGGAGAAGCTCGTCGAGGTATGGAGAAGCTCACCGAGGTATGGAGAAGCTCGCCATCGGCAGGGTCTACACCAACCAGTACGGTGAGACCGAGATCGACGACTACAGATGGAGTCCAGAGATGGATGAAGTTGAGGAAGGCTACCAGCTCATCTTCGGCAAGATCAACGTGTTCGTTGGCATGGTCAGCACCACAGGTAACCGTGCTAATGAGTTGGAATCTGTTTCAGAAACAACAGCTGTTATCGGGTCCGATGGAGAGGAGTCCGTCGGTACATCACAAGTCGGCATAGTCGCCGAAGAAAAGGAGCCGGAGATGATGCCAGAGCAAGTTTCAGAGCCAGACTACGATGCTGATTCAGAATCAATCTTACCCCTATTCGAAGATCGACTCGGATATGGAATCGAGGAGGAGTACGTGCAGTCACCAATACGTCCACGTCACGTTGGAGTGTACATGTCCGGACCTGAAAACAGTGGAGACAATGCTGGTGGAAATCAGTTTGACCCCAACCTGCTGACAAAAGAGATCACAGCAGAAAATGCGGCGGCTCGTGCAGAGGAGTTACTGGCGGCTCGTCAGGCGATAGAAAAACAATTGGCAGATGTCACGGAGGCAAATCGTAAGTTAGCAGCAGATCAAGCCCTTATTCAAGCAGAACAAACACGCATACAAGCTGAACAAGCTCGCATACAAGTAGAACACGAGCGTGTACAAGCTGAAGCAGTAGCAGTACGCAATCGCCAGTAGGAACTCACCTCAATTAAACATCGGAGAACTCGGAGCCGACTGCATGAAGGAGTCCATATAAATCCAACCAACTTATTTCAGACGCCAATAGGTCCAGGTGCAGGACCCGGAGGATCAGCACCCGGAGCGGGAGCATCACCACCACTGCCAGGAGGAAACGGAGGAGTCGGAGCAGGAGCTGGAGCCAATGCACCACCCCACCACCTGGAGGAGGAGTCGGCGGTATGGGTCCACCACCGCAGAGGTTCCATACACCAGCAGGACACTACTCAAACCCAATGGATAATGTACACGCAGCAACCATGGTGTTAGAGAGAATTCCGCTCAATGAGAATCCAACGGGACAGGAAGCACGGCTCGCCATAGACATGTTGAAAACAGCATTGCAGCAACAAGCCCTTTACCCTAATTTCCCAGACGCAAGCCGGCTCCATTCAACTCCATACAACTCCAGAACAAGGAGTCGGCATGATGAGTCTCATCCGGCCGGGTCGTCGAGCGCAAGACGCCGCGAACTGGCAAGGAATCAACCACATGTACCCACTGCTTCGGAAGCTCAAAGACGAGTTGATGAAGCAAGGAACAGGAGAGCTGCTGCGGCCAGAGCCCTAGAAGCCATAGGAGTCGGTGGGCCAGCGCCAGCAACAGCGGCACCAGGAGTCCAGCCAACTCGCCCAGTCATAGAAGTCAACTCGCCTGGAAGTTCACCTTCCTTGCCGGGTCCAAAATGTTTATCAGAAGCAATCAGAGCCGAGTCCTTTCCAAGCAGCTTTAAGGAGCCACGCAAGGTTGGTAATTATGAGCCCAATATGGATCCGACTTCCTGGCTCAGCAGTTATGAGATGGCAATGAGTATTCGCAATGCAACTGGCAATTTGTGTGCAAAGTTTATGTATCTTATGATGGATGGAGCAGCTCAGGCTTGGATGAGAAACCTACCCCCAGGCCAATCAACTCGTGGGAGCAGTTGAAGGTTGCTTTCATTCAAAACTTCCAGGGAACTTGCAAGAAATTGAGTACCATTGAGGACTTAGAGAGATGTTTCCAGAAGAAAGGAGAATCTGCAAGGCACTGGATGAAACGGGTCTCGGAGATCATTAATTCTTCGCAAGGACCCCCACCAATCTATTTGTTGATGGCTATGGAGAGGAACTGTACCTTTAATCCGCTAAGTTGGAAGCTAGGGCATATGAAAGACAGTTTGAATCAAGGCATAATAATTACCATTGGAGAAATCATGGCAGGAGCTAACAAGCACGCAGCCACGGATAAAACTAAGGACCAGGAAGAAGTCGGAAAAGGCCAAGGTGGTAGTGGTCAGAACCACAACCAGAACCAAAACCAGAACCAAAATCATGGAGGGAGCAAGCGGCCGTATGACAACTCTAACTTGGTAGCTAACACCAGTTCAGGGAACAGACGCAAGGACAACAACTCACAAGGCTTTCAGGCTCGCAGGCCGAGTCCTCAAGAAATCTTGCAGAGTCCGTGCCCTCGACATGCTAGGAACGGCAGATGTGGGCATACCCTAGAGCAGTGTGTTGATCTGCAACAGTGGAGAAACAACCCGGCAAATCGTGGCAACAATGGAGGTAGAAACGATGGATACAGAAGTAATAACGGAGGACCTGGTAACAACGGCGGAGGAGCCGGAAATAACCCAGGACCCAGCAATGGTGGAGGAAATCAAAGAGGCTTTCAGCAGAACCCCAAGCAGCTTCATGATAACCAGGGACAGTACTATGTAGCAACTCGGCCACATCGCCCGAGTCAAGTGAGCTATCATGTTTTCACCACCAGCACCTCCAAGCGAGCAAGGAAGTTGAAAGTTCTCGCAGTCAATGCTGTGGAGCCGGCAGTCCCACAATGGCTAAGGTGGTTAGTGCAACCTATCACTTGGAGTCGGGCAGATCACCCTCCACGAGTTGATGACCCGGGGCAGCTAGCCTTGGTGGTAGCACCACAAGTTGGAGGTTACACACTTAACAAAGTACTCATGGATGGTGGTAGTAGCATCAATATACTATACTACGACACATTCAAGAGGATGAAGTTGCAAGACATGCAACTCATACCGACAGAAACAGTTTTTCATGGGATAGTACCAGGGAAGTCAGCAAAATCCATTGGTAAGATTTATCTGGAGGTCGCTTTTGGCACTTTTGAGAATTATAGATCAGATTTTGCCCTTTTGAGGTTGTTGATCTCCACAGCCCATATCATGCTCTATTTGGACACCCTGCATATTTCAAGTTCATGGAAAGGCCATGTTATGTATATCTGAAGTTGAAAATGCCGGGACCAAAAGGAGTCATCACAGTCAATGGTAGTAGGCAGATGGCATTGGAGTGTGAGCAAGGAGATGCAGCTATGGCAGAAACAGCTTGTGCTCAAGAGGAGCTCAGGTTTTATAGGGCCCACGTGGACCCAGAGGATAATACAGTGCTCAAGAAGCCGGCAACAGAGGAGAAGATGAAATTCAAGTCGGCTCAAGACACAAAGCAAGTTGATTTCACCCCTGGTGATTCTTCCAAGTAGTTCACCATTGGGGCACACCTCTTCGACAAATAGGAAAGCGCGCTCGTCGAGTTCATCCATGAGAACCAAGACGTCTTTGCATGGAAGCCATCTGACATGCCAGGTGTCCCGAGAGAACTCGCCGAGCACAACTTACATGTTAACCCTAACGCAAGACCAGTAAAACAAGGACTTCGCAAGTTTCATGATGACAGAAAAAAGCTATAGGAGAAGAAGTGGCTCGACTCCTTGCGGCTGACTTCATCAAAGAGGTATTTCATCCAGAGTGGGTGGCCAATCCAGTATTAGTACCAAAGAAAACAGGAGAGTTGCGTATGTGCATTGACTTCACAGGGCTGAATAAAGCATGTCCCAAAGATCCTTTTGCCTTGCCACGCATCGACCAGATCATTGACTACACAGCTGGTTCCGAGTTACTTTGTTTCCTGGATGCTTATTCAGGCTACCATCAGATCAAACTCAATGAGGAGGACGAGTTGAAAACCTCCTTCATAACACCCTTTTGAGCTTATTGTTACAAAACAATGCCTTTTGGACTCAAGAATGCAGGAGCAACATACCAGAGATGTATTCAGAATTGTTTTCAAAAGCAAATTGGAAGGAACGTTCACGCATACGTGGACGATGTGGTTATCAAATCACAGAGAGCGGACTCCTTGATTGAGGACCTAACAGAGACATTCAATAATCTGCGCAAGTACAAGATGAAGTTGAATCCAAGTAAGTGTGTATTTGGAGTTCCAGCAGGAAAACTACTCGGCTTCATCGTCTCAGAGAGAGGGATCGAGGCAAACTCAGAGAAAATCAAGGCTATACACAACCTGCAAAAGCTGACTTGTTTGAAGGATGTCCAGAAACTGACAGGCTGTGTGGCAGCTTTAAGCAGATTTATATCACGACTCGGAGAGAAGGCAGGTCCTCTCTACCGACTCCTGAAGAAGTTAGACAAATTCCTATGGGACAAAGAAGCTGACGACGCTTTTGAGGAGTTGAAGAAAACTTTGTCAACAACGCTAGTTCTTGCAGCTCCTATAGATAAGGAGCCCATGTTGCTATATGTAGCTGCCAACGAGAGAGTTGTCAGCGCAGTGGTAGTGGTGGAACGCAAGGAAGAAGGAAAGGAGTACCCAATGCAGCGTCCTGTTTACTACATTAGTGAGGTACTCACTGATTCCAAGCAAAGGTACCCACAGTGGCAGAAGCTGGTATATGGAGTCCTTTTAGCAAGTCGGAAGCTCAAGCATTATTTTCAAGAGCACTCTATCAAGGTGGTGAGTTCAGCACCACTAGCAGATATAATTCGCAATAGGGATGTAACGGGACGAGTCGCCAAGTGGGCAATCGAATTGGGTCCTTACGACGTCACCTATGAGCCACGCACAGCAATCAAGTCACAAGCTTTGGCTGATTTTGTCAACGACTGGACCGACTTCACATCCTCACCAAACACTCAATGCTCCAAGTATTGGACAATGCACTTTGACGGGTCCAGACAACTTGAAGGATCAGGAGCCAGCGTCGTTTTGACTTCACCTAAGGGAGATAAGTTGGCCTACGTGAAAGTGCATGGTTGCCCCATGTGTGGTTTTGGTAATTAATTACAATCTCTATGGACTAATGTTTGTATTGAGCTATATTTGTAGGAGTGTCCATTAGCTTTGCTTGATCTCCATTTGTTGGAGTCAAGGTTAAGGGAAGAAGAGTATGTGTTGATCAAGGCTAAGTGCGAGTTGATCAACACTCAAGTTCAAGTGAAGATATGCCGAGGAGTGCTTCTCCCATCTTGGTGTATGGGGGAGCGTCATGTGAATCTTCACCAAGCGAAGCGCAATGAAGAAAGGTGGTTCGCCTTGAGGAGACGAAGATCGTGTTCATCGACCTCAAGTGGATTTATTCGCAAGGCAAAGGTATGATCTTGATAGGGTTTCTATTTTACCGGTCTCATGTTGTTAGTTGAGAGACCGAGTTATAGGATAGATAGCCGTACTATCAAGAGGGGCTCTCGACCAAGTATCGTGATCGTATCGTCGTAGAGAGAACAAACCTTTGCATCCATGCAATCATCTTTCTTGGTTGTTATTTGGCTTTTATCCATGTGAGAATTTAGAGCTTGTGTTCATCTCCATACCAAGCTCTAGTTCATCAAAAACGGATTTCATGAATATCTTCTTGCGTTTTTGATATTGGAGGTTTTACCGGGTTGTCTCTTCTAAGAGATCTCAAACTCTCTCCTTATGATTTCCTCCTCACATGATGGACTATGATGTGTATATGCATGATCTTGTAGGGCTTGTGATTATCTTTGAAACAAGCCCAATATCATAGAGAACGGAGTCTTGATGAAAAAATTGTTGGTTTTTGATGTTGGAGAATTTACCGATTGTTCCTTTTTAGAGAAGGTTTACCTTTCTATATTTGGTTTTATTCTCCATTGTAGGACTATGATGTTTCTCTGCATGATCTTGTAGAGCTCTTCTTTGCAGTTCCAACGAGCCCAAGATCATCGAAATCGGAGTCCGGGTGAAAGAGTTATTGCAGTTTTCGTTTTGTTGTTTTTGCAGTTTTTCTGTAGGCCGGAGTCTCCGACCCTAGACCGGAGTCTCCGGTCTGAAACTTTATTTTTTCGTCGAACGGGTGGCGCGGCTCTGTTGCCCTGCCGGAGACACCCCGGAATGACCCCGGAGTCTCCGGTTTGGGCCGGAGTCTCCGGCCTGGGCAGACCGGAGTCTCCGGGGTAAGTTTCCTGCAACGGCCCTTTTTCGTGGGGACCTATAAAAGGCCCCCTTCTTCCCCAAAGTGACCAGAGCTTCCTAGCATGTCTTTTCCCCCCATTGTTGACCTCTTAAAGCTTGGTTTTCTCTCTATTCCTCCATGATTCTTGCCTCAAATTAGAGGGAAAAGAGAGAGGAGATCTAGATCTACATTTCCACCAATCCATCTCTCCTCTAAGTGAGGGGAACCTTTGGATCTAGATCTTGGAGATTCATTTGTTGAGTTCTTCTTTGTTCTTCCTCTCTTCTCCCCCATAAGCATTAGTTGCTTTTGGTGGGATTTGGGAGTGAAGGATTTGAGCACTTTTTGTGTTCTTGCCATTGCATTTGTTGCATAGGTTTGTGCTCTCCATGAAGATTCGTGAAGGTTGAAGGTTGAGAAGCTTGTTACTCTTTGGTGCATTGTGTTCCCAAGAGCTTGTGCCTCTTGGGTACATTGTGTACCCTAGATGGTTGGTGGTGCCGCGAAGTCTTCGAGTTGTGAAGCTTCGGGCAAGATTTGGGAGCCCCCAATTGAGTTGTGGGTGTGTGCCCCAAGAACGGTGTAAAGGCTCCGGATTCCGTCTTGAAGGATTCCGATAGTGGAAGGTGAAACAAACCCTTGGGTGCGGTTCATCGGAGAATAGGGTGAGGCCTTTGTGGCATCTTGAGTAGGCCTCTTGTGGCGAGCTCACACCCCTCCAACGAGAGGTACTCCCTTAACAAGGAGGAACTCGGGAATACATACTCGTGTCCGCGCGCCTCGGTTATTTCTATGCCCGAGCTTTTACTTATGCAATTTACATTGTGATAGCCTTCGTGCTTGAAGTTCTTTATTTTGCTATCACCTTGTTGCTTGCCTTGCTTAGCATAAGTTGTTGGTGCACATAGGTGAGCCTAGCAATTAGGTTGTTGGCTTGTTAATTTAAACACATAGTTTTATTCCGCAATTATCAAGCCCTTAATTGGAAAAAGTGTTAATCGCCTATTCACCCCCCTCTAGGCGACATCTAGGCATAGTTTGTTCTTTCACTACGTCCTTCCTGCACTTTGACTGCACAAATAACATGGCAGAGTATGAGGCACTGCTACATGGACTCCGTTTGGCCAAAGAGATGAACGTCAATCATATCAGGTGCCTTGGAGACTCGGATCTCGTTGCCCAGCATGTATCTGGAACTTGGGACTCAAAGGATACAAACATGGCAGCTTATAGGAAAGCAGTTGACCAGATTGCCGGGTTCTTCTCTGGTTACCAAGTGGAGCACATTGATCGTCGAAAAAACGAGGCGGCAGACGCACTATCAAGGCTGGGATCTAGAAGAGAGAAAGTACCACCAAATGTCTTCCTGGATGAACTCCATCATCCATCAGTCAAGTTACCTTCAGAAGAGGAACTCGCCTTTCCGGACCCGGAGTCAGCATTGGTAGCAGCAACTCGGGGAATCCCAGCTTGGACAGAGTCGTATCTTGCTTATCTCACACGTGAGGAACTCCCAGAGGATGAAGTCAAGAGAAGACAACTTGTCAGGCGATGCAAGTCATATACAGTCATCAATGGAGAGTTGTTCCACAGAAGCACCATAGGAGTCTACCAACGGTGTGTGTCCCCAGAGGAGGGTAGGCAAATCTTGCAAGAGATCCACGCAGGAGATTGTGGCCACCATGCATCAACAAGGTCCGTAGTATCCAAAGCTTTCAAACATGGTTTCTTCTGGTTGACAGCACACTTGGATGCAGAAAAGATAGTTCGAGTCTGTGATGGTTGTCAGAGATACGCCAAGCAAGATCATGTGCCAGCCCAGGAGCTCAGAACTACACCGATAACTTGGCCGTTTGCAGTTTGGGGGCTTGACATGGTGGGCCCTTTCTCAAAGTCACCTTGTCACAAAACTCACCTGCTAGTTGCAGTTGACAAATTCACCAAGTGGGTTGAAGTTGAACCCATCAACCGAGTCGATGCAGCATCTGCTGTCAGGTTCATCAAAAAGATAGCCACACGATTTGGATATCCACATAGCATCATCACAGACAATGGAACAAATTTGTCAGTTGGTGAGATGGCCAAGTTTTGTGGAGAAAACAACATCCGACTTGATCTAGACTCAGTGGCACACCCATAGTCCAATGGACAAGCCGAGCGTGCAAATCAGGAGTTGCTCAAAGGGATCAAGCCCAGATTAAGAGTTCCCCTGTTAAGAGCCGCGGGGTCCTGGGTTGAGGAGTTACCAGCAGTATTCTGGAGCATAAGGACAACTCCTAATAGATCTACTGGCTTCACGCCGTTCTTCATGGTCTATGGAGCAGAAGCAGTCCTGCCCAGTGATTTACTTCACGACTCGCCACGAGTCGCCAATTACATCGAGACAGAGAACGAGCTTGCTCGCCAGAACTCGGTGGATGCACTAGAAGAGGCAAGGGAGTTAGCCCTTGAGAGATCTGCAGTTTATCAGCAGGACTTGCGGCGATATCACGCACGCAGAATCAGAACTCGGACTTTCCAGGAAGGAGACTTAGTGCTTCGCCTAGTCCAAAATAAGGAAGGGATGCACAAGTTATCTCCTCCATGGAAAGGACCGTTTGTTATCACCAAAAACTTACACAATGGGTCGTACTATCTAATGGATGTACGAGAGCCGGCAAGTGAAAGCAAAGGAGCTGACACAGCCCATACGCTGGATCCATATGCAGAGGCAAATAGGCCCTGGAACATAGCTCAGTTGAGTCCATATTATAGTTAATCCTTGTAAGCAAGATATGCAAATTATCAATGAGCCCAGTGAGCTCTCCATACATTGTATCATGATTATTATGATCAAAGGAAATAAAGCCGACTACATTTGAAATTGAAATCGTTTGTCGAAACACTTAGTATGTGTGCTTTATTGCATTTTGATCTTGAGGTTCTTGGGGGCTTGTCTTTCAGAAAAAAATTCAAGGTTTAGACTCTTGAACCCGGCATAGAAGCCGACTCGTTCCTGATTTTTATCTGGTAAGTTAGATGCAACTCGCAAAATTTTGACTAAATACTACAGGCATAACTCGTCCTGAACTCCTATGAAGCCTAAAAAGGACTTAGGGGAAGTTGGACTTGTTATAGCGAAACTGTTAGTAAAAGTCATGCGAGGCCTACTTATTCATCAGTATAAATTTTAGATGGGTTATAAGAACTAAAACAATTTAAATAATCTGGGCAAAAAAGCAAAGCCTATCACATAGAACCAAGATATGCAAAGCATGTCATTACAAAGATAACAGTTTTACATCCCAAAAGCCGGACAACACGGCACCAGTTAAAGATAAAGTCTACAAATCATCCAAAGGATGAGCCGATTGTGCTTGAGCAGAACTTGAAGCATTAGCAGCGGCACCTTGAGCAGAGCTGCCAGGTGCAGAGGGATCCTTCGTCACAGGGGCGACCCCTTCATCTGGATTTTGGGAGTCGACAGCATCCTCTGGACGGGCTCGAGCAGGAACAGGTGCTGCAGGAGTTGATGATGCAGGACCCGTGGAAGTGGACGCACCAACAGACAATTGTGAAGGACGGCCGAACTCCACAACTGGAGGAGTCACCATGACAATTTTCTGGTTCTTGGAGTTGTATCGATGTGTCCATATCTCGGAGTCCATGTTGTCGACAATCTGGCAAGCAAAAGGCCTCAATGACTTTTGCAATCTTTCAAAGTCATCATTGGTGAAAGGGGAGCCATTTGCATGTTGTTCCGGCTTGCCCAAGGTCAACAGTGCAGGCTCCACAGTCGTTGGATAATATGCCCGCGCCAAGGCAAGGACTCGGACAGCTGCACGCCTGAAAGAGGACTCCTTCCAAGCCTTCACATAAGCAGGAGCTCGAGATAACTCTCTCACCAGATGCTCAGGAGCTGAAGGACACTTCTTCTGAGGAGACAGATAAGTGACAATGGCTTTGGCACCCTCCTGCAAGCCATGACAGTGATCCAACAGCTCGTTCATTTGTGGGCCGACTCCTAGTTTCATTTTTTAAGAAGTTGAGCCTGAAAGAATTGCAGCAAATTAGTATAGCAAGGCAAATAATTAATAGTTCAAGTACAAAACAGAGAAAGAACAGAAAGTACCAAAAATGCGCTGGATCATCACTTTGATGCCAGTACGGCAGCGGTCAAGGCCAACGTTCAAGTCCTTGATGGCTTTCTCAGCAATCTTCTTGTTATGAGCAGAAGCTTTCCTTTCATCTTCCAGCTCGGCACAGACTTTTTTCAAGTCCTTCTCAAGCTGGAGAGCATGGTTCTTCTCAGTTTCAGCAGATTTGGCGGAAGCAGCCGCCTTTTCCTCAAGTTTTCGCATATCTCTCTGCATACGAGAGACAGTGGCCTGTAACAACAATACAAAGAGTTACATGCTAGATGGTAGCTCCAAGTCGTCAAAGAGGTACAACTTGGCGCTTGGGGGCTACAGGGAGTTCCTTTTCCTCAAGTTTTCGCATATCTCTCTGCATACGAGAGACAGTGGCCTGTAACAACAATACAAAGAGTTACATGCTAGATGGTAGCTCCAAGTCGTCAAAGAGGTACAACTTGGCGCTTGGGGGCTACAGGGAGTTCTTTTCTTTAAGGAGTGCAAGACAAGTTTACTAGTTAAAGGGTTTTCAGTGAAAGCAGAGGAAATTGGCCTATGAGTCCCAAGATGTTGTGAACAAACAACTCGGAACTTGGGGGCTACAAGGGTTCAAATTCAGTTCTCAACAGTAAAGTACAGTACAGATGGTAGCTCCGAGTTGTCACAGGCTAACAACCCGGCGCTTGGGGGCTACTCATGGATCAAATTTAAAATCAAAGACAGAGGTTTCAGAGTCTGTTAAGCTCCGAGTTGTCGCAGGCTAACAACCCGGCGCTTGGGGGCTACTCACAGATCAAGAATCTTAAAGGCATATGAGAAATTTTCATAGTATTAAGCTCCGAGTTGTTGCAAGTTAAAAACAACTCGGCGCTTGGGGGCTACAGGCATGCAGTTCAAATTTTTCTCTATAAGAGATGACAGTAAAGCATAAAGCACCTACCTTAAGTCTCAAGTCGCCACACTAGGTGCTTGGGGGCTACTGGTATGGTAAGAGGTAATAATTTGTACAAGAAAAGGTGAAGAACTTACAGTATGGACCATCTTCAAAGCCATCAAGCTAGCCAGCTCCTCGCCCTTCACCCTGGTGGACTCTTCATTCCACTTGAAGGCCTCATCCCATGCATCCATGAAGGACTTGTTCTCCCCAATATGGAGTCGGCTATAATCAACAACAAGGCCGGAGGCAGGATCTGCAGGTCCCTTGTGAGGTTCTGGGAGAGGTACCTGGGAAGTACTCATCATAGCGTGTATAGTTTGGGCCGCAGGTTGTGGCTTTGTGGCAGGAGAAGATTGGGTCTGAGTTATCAACTCGGCTTGAGGAGCCAGTGGTGGCATAGCAGCAATAGTGACCCCAGTGGAAGCGGCCACTGAATTGACAGTGGGGTTTCAGCTTGGCGTGCCGATGTGACGTCGGTTGCAGCAGAAAGTTTTGCAACTTTAGTTGAAGGCCGAGCCCTAAAAAGATGAATTAGAAAGGTCGAAATCATGAAAAGATGCAGGCAAAGGAAATACAAACAAGTCGGGATAATACAAGTGACGAAGTTGATTTACCCAGTATTGGTCTCCAAGTCCAAGGAGGCATTGGAGTCAGAAGATGGCATGGCCCTGGAATCATACGAGTCCTCGGCCGAGGAAGGAGAAGCAGTGGGCGACTTGGGCTTCCGAGTGGTAGGAATCACAAGTGGAGCATCAGCTAGACCACTACTCCTCAGCTCCCTTGCCCTGGCAGCTAGTACGCCCTGTGATTGTTTGTGATCTTTAGTAAGAGCAGCTTGAGTTGGAGAAAGACGTGAGAGGGGCACCTTTGGGACTCCAGTTCGCTCCTTCCTCTTCAAAGTCTTACGAGGAGTCGGGGCCGAGTCCTTATCACTAGACGACTCGCCAGAGGAAGTCGTCACATCAGTTGGTGGGTCCCTAGCGAGCTTTAGGAGAGGACCCCTGGCAACATCATCAGGAGCCTTAGGAGAGGACTCCCGGAATTCTTCTTCATTACCCTCGTCGCTCTCAACGCTGGTACCTTGGTCATTGGGTGACCACCAGCTATCAGTAAGCTATACACAAATTCAGAAAGTTATAATCAGATAAAGAAGAAATTGAAATACAGCAAGAGTAAAGTCAAAGTGCAAGTCTTAAGCAACTTACAGCTGGAGGGGGAGTCGTTACATAGAAAGGGGAAAGACCAAAGCTTTCCTGGTCCTTCACCAGTTTGCCGGTCAGTTTCTTCACCAACCGGTTAATATCAGTAGTGCTGGCTTGATTCTCCGTCATCCGGAGGTCGTCTGTCACACAGCGAGTGTACTTGACGATTAGCCGAGTTCTGGGACTAAGTGGCTGGATTCTCCAAGTCGTCCAGCAGAGCACCAGGTCCATTTCATCGAGTCCATGCGCTACGAGAGCACGGAGTCGTCTCATCAAGGAGCCAACTTTTGGACGAGCATCTTCAGAGCACTTTGCCTTCATATTGGCATTTATCAAGAGAGAAGTCGGGAAGATGGGGCTCATCCACAGGGGACGTGTCCTTGCAATAGAAGTAAGATTTCTGCCAGTCCTTGATATGACTCGGCAGGATAGGTTTTGGGAAAAGAGAGCCCTGGCGGCACTGCAGAGCAACACCCCCGCATTGGCGAAGTGGGCCACCAGCACGCTCAGGTTGGGGATTACAGTAGAAGAGTTCAAGAAAGAAGTCCAAATCCGGCTTGATTTGAAGATAATCTTCGCACAAAGTTACGAAATTGGAGAGATTCAAGATGGAATTGGGGGCAAGATCATGAATTCTAAGGTTGTAGAAATAGAGGACCTCACGGAAAAAGAGATTGCCGGGGGAGTGAAGCCGCGGAAGAGGTGCTCACCAAAGACGACGACCTCCCCGGCGGCCGGTGATGGTTTCTGTTCTTCGCCGGCGGTGCGCCAGGAGATGCTGGCGGAGATGAGCCCGGACTCCTCGTATCCTTTGAGGGTGTCCTGGGTCAGCAGAGATCTGCCTCAGTTGGCGGAGATTGTCCGCTTCGATGCAGGTGCAGCAGCGACGGCGGCGGCGGCAATGTCCACCACCGAGCCTAAGGTCTTCTTCCCCTTAGCAGCCTTGGAGAGCTTGGGGGCCATGGCAAGAGAAAGGTGTGTGCGCGTGAGAGAGGAAGAGCACGTGCGGGCGGAGGAAGAAGACGAAGTGGAAGCAAAAAGGGTAAAGTGAAGATCTGGTCCCCACACTTAAATAAAGGGGATAAGTGAACCCTAGAGAATAACGGCGATGTCTGTTGTGCTAGATGCGTAGGAATCGCGGGATTTTATTCGTTACAAAGATACGCAGCGAAACTGAATCGTCCCGATGACCACGGTCAACAGATGACACGTGTGAAAATGAAATAACCAAATAATTCGGAAGAGCCGACTCGTTTTTAAAAGACGAGTCCCCAGTATGGATAAGTGAGAATTTTGCCCTCCTAGCCAACTTGTAAAGGGCTATAGCCACATGACCAACCAGGGAGTGGGGGTCGATTGTGAGGCCAGAGTAAAGGAGAGGGCCGACTTGTTTTTATCAAGTTTCTTTATGTTTATGCAGGAATTCATCTTGGAGCCAGCAGCAGGCGACTTCTGAGTTATCAACTCCAAAAAAGAAGCCGGAGAAAAGGGAGCCGGATGTATACGCCAAGACTGCGCCCAAGATAAATTCGGGGGCTACTGATGGGGGATACTTTCCAGGTAGGCCCATGGAGCCGGAAAGTGGACCCGCCAGAATCCAGGAGGCCCAAGTCGGGTTACACTTGAAGCAACATGGGCTGGACAAGGAACAAGCCGGCCAGCCCGTTACGAGTCAGCAGAAGGGAAAGGACTCGGCGGAGACCAGAGTCCAAATACAACCCGGAGTACCAACTTGGAAGATGAAGGCCTAGAGTAGGACTCCGTATTCAAGTGTAACTCGACATAAGTTGTAAGTCCAGGGATCCGACCACCTTTATAAGGAGGGCCCTGGACCCTAGATCAACAAGCACTCAAAAAACACCAAACCCGTAGTCGCCGACTCCCAAGTTAAGGAGTCGAAACCTTGTAATCGAGAACTAGTCCATAGCAATAAAGAAGAAGCAGGAAGTAGGTCTTTACCTCTAAACAGAGGGGCCGAACCTGGGTAAACTCCGTGTCCTCTTGTCGAGACTAACCTCTCCTATGTCCTGGTCACCAATGGCCCAACAACTAAGCTTCCTAGAGGAAGCACTTGCCGTGACAACCCCACGACATGTGGCAATAGAAGTTCTGCCGCCATCAGAGACCAGAACAGCCACGCAGATCCCCATCTTCGACATCTTCATTCGGATGGGGCTCGTTCCCCCATTTTTGGATTTCTTCTTGGAGGTCCTGTGCGCGTACAAGCTGAAGCTTCTACACCTGACCCCAAGTGCCATCTTAGGATCTGTCTTTCTTTGCCTATGCCTGCGAGGCATTCGTTGGATGATGCCCTCTGTGGCGCTGTTCCGTCATTTCTTCTACCCCCGCGTAGGGAAAAAGTGTTGGCTAGGGGGCGGAGTTACGTTCTGCTTCCGTCCGAACGTCAAGCAGGCCTACCCCAAGATGGTGGTGAAGTCCAAGTGGGACGAATGGAGGAATGGTTGGTTCCTCGTCGTTGTACCAGAGGCTCTTCAGCATCTTCAGGAGCCGAAGGAGCACCCGGTGAGCCAGGAGATCTAGAGGAGTCTGAGCCCGCAGGATGTGTATCTCTCGGTGGTGGTGTCCCGCTTCAAGTTTCTGTGGGAGCAAGGAATTTCTGGAGCCGCCATCATTGCGCACGCCCTGTGCAACCGCCTGGCTCCTCTACAGAAAAGGCCTCACCCGGCCTGGAACTTCCAGGGTCCCAAAGACCCTTCCCGCTTGCGGAACTCCAACATGGAGGACTCCGCACTTCTTACGGTCATGAAGACGATCTTCACTCCCGCCGTGAAGTATTAGCTGCATGAAGGAGTCCGGCCCTTGTGCGAGGATCCACGGAAGAAGGAGATCCTGGCAGCAATGCCGGCGTGTGACGCCCTTGGAATCAAGGGTCGGACCGATTCCGAGCCCCAGGTGACCAGAGCCAAGACCCGCAAGGCCAAGGCTCCCTCCAGCTCCGGCGACGACGAAGAGACCTTTGAGTCCGAAGAGGAGAGCGCAGAGAGTTCCGAGGAGGAGTCCTCCCGCTCCAGAGAGGGCGACGAAGGCAGAAGCCACGACGAGGAATCCGAGGGTGACGATGACGTCGGCGGGGACGTCAGTGACGGGGAAGACGACAATGAAGAAGAGGAGGTGGGGAAAGGAGCTCCTTCCCCGCGTCCTGACGTGGGAACCGCCGCGGTCTTGAGCCCGGAGGTGAGTCCCCGGGCGCCACCCGCGTGCGTGGTTGGTGATGAGGGCGGCCCCGTGGACATGGAAGTCGACGTCGATGCTTTCGTCCTGGCGCCGCGCCGCGAGGAGTCGCCCCCGCGCCAGCCGCCGGTCCAGGAGCCCTCCATCACTGTCAGCATGATGCCCTTGAGCCCTCATGGCTCTTCCGCTGGGTCCGCAGAGAAGCCCGTGTCACTGGGCTGCAAGCGAGCCCGCGGGTAAGTCTGTGTCTTGCTTGTTTCTTTGTCATGAATGTTGTCTTCGTGCTTGCGGGTTGCGCTCCAAAGAAGATGACCGAATGTCGTTGCAGGGGCCAGGCTTCCCTGGAGGCCATTAAGAGGCGGCGAGACGCGGCCGAGGACGACACGGCCACCAGCGCTGGAGCCCGCAGAGGGATGACGCCCCCCTCCAACTTGCAGGGAGCGGAAAAGAGACGTGGGAGCGACGCGGAGAACGCACCCGGGGCATCCTCGGCCCCCGAGAAGTCGGGAGCTGCGGGGACGCCAGAAGCAGCACGTAAACCTTACCCCGCCGGGAAAGCTTCACCCCTTCCGCCTCGCCGGTCTGACGTTGTCTCTTGTCGGTGCTAATACTTCCGTTGTTGGCGGGTCCCCAATGGGCGACCTGGCTGCGGCGACTCTGGACTAGGAGGTGTCCAGGGCCGCGCCTGAGGTGACGACGACTGCGCGCCCGGGAGATGGGCGTGTGCCAGCGCCTTCCGGTGGTTCGGCCGGGGCTGAAACATCGAATCACGCGGATACCCCGGACCTTCTGAGCTGCTCGTTCATGCCTGGGGATGAGTTGAATCCTTTCGGTGAGGTTTCGACTTGCTCAGGGCCGAGTGTCGAGATCGCCGCGCTGGCGGAGATCAAGGTGGATTTCTCTGCGAAGAGCGGATGAAGAACTGGTGCTTCCGGGGACCAGCAAGGAGTAGCCCCCGAGATCACGATCAGCGGGTCGAGCACCAAGGAAGCCATGCTCCGAGGAGTGTGCCAACTGGTCTAGGAGATCGAAGCCAAGGAGGACGCATTGGCGCGCGCCAGCTCCCATGCCGAGGATGTGATCCAAAAAGGGTCGGAGGAGCTGGACCGCCGGTGGAACCTGCTCATGGCACTGTGGAAAGGTCTCGAGCGAAGAACAAACTCTGGAAGGTCGAGCGCGAGCGCTGCAAGCATGATGGCTCCGAGCGGGAATAGCACCTGGCGACCCGAGAGGCCACACTGACAAGAAAGGCCGAGGCCTTGGACCTCCGGAAACAAGAGCTGGAAAGAGAGGTCGGGCAACGCCTCGCAGAGATGGAGAAAAACCATCAGGAGGTGCTCGACGAGAAGGTCAAAGACATCAAGAACTTGCAGCTGAAGGAGACGGAGGCCCAGAAGGCCATCGAGGTCGTCAGGAAGGAACTTCTCGTAGAGCAGGAGTCCGCCCGCGCCTTGCGGGAGCAAGCCCAGCTAGATAGCTAGAAGGTGGCCAGGTTGGAGGAGTCCTTGAAGCTGCAGAGGAGGAGTTGTTGTCGTTGAAGGCTAGGCACCTCGAGCTGGAGAAGGATCACTCCCGGGTGTCCTTGGAACTCGCGGAACTCCGCCACCGGACGGAGGAGGAGTTCAAGGGCGTTGCTGCTACCAGCACAGACGTCGTGACGCGGGTG
This sequence comes from Puccinellia tenuiflora, assembly GCA_012064385.1. Lineage (NCBI taxonomy): Eukaryota > Viridiplantae > Streptophyta > Magnoliopsida > Poales > Poaceae > Puccinellia > Puccinellia tenuiflora. The sequence goes on along the minus strand of QRDG01002424.1, from coordinate 129,068 downwards.
CGGCAGCTGGACCGAGCTGCTAAACTATCTGGGCTGGATCCGACCTGCCAAAGCCTCCCAGATGTGGCAGAGTTCCTCGCGAAGACGGTCGTCTCCATTAGGTCCATCAAGAACAAGACTGCTCGCCGGCTTCTCAATGACAGAAATGGAGCCAGTCTCCAAACGGTGGCACGTGTGATGGCCTCGTTCCGGGAGGCCAACCCGAATGTCGTCATGCCCAACTTTGTGGACGCCAAGACTTCCGAAGCCTCGCTCCAGGCCGTGGACGCTTCCGCGGCCGCTCTGGCCAGTTGTTCCCGCGTGCTTAAACTTCCTGCATACCATTCGAGCACCTCGTGCTCCAAATGTAATAAACATCGCGTCAGATTTCGCACTTGTCAAAACTTATGCTGTAATGCTTAGGAAATTCTATGCTACTCTACTTCACGGGTGTTTTTGCTTTATCATGTTTTCCTTTCTCCACGTCTTTGAGATATCCTTCGGGGATGTAAGCTTACCCATGAGGCCCTGACTGATCAGGAATTCCCTCACAGGCCCTACCGATTCCCAGAAGGTCGCTCACCCTCTCGGCACGCACTCCTCCTGGGCAGTATCAGGTCTCTCACCGCTTCGTAGTCCCGGGAGAGTCGTCCCCCTGGAGTGCTCATTCGATGGACAAGATGTGTTCTCTGTTTCGTGCATAGTTTTATATCCGCGAAATAGATAGCTAGGCATGACATGGATTCTAATCAAGGATAACTTATCTTTTATTGCTCATGGGGAGTTCCGGGTGACAAGGCGTCGCGGGTAATTCATGCGTGCCACGTGGCTGGCTTCAGCGTACCTCGCGGGGCAGAAGGGTAGCAGCTTCCTCGCGGCCCGTGCGCATCGGTCGGCCATCTTCCACAAGTCCCCCAGGGTGTCCACTGCACGGACGCTCAGCTTTTCACGCATCATCAAGTTGCGGACGTTGACGTGGTAGACGGCGATGATGGAGATCTCTTGGAGGTCAGCTAGGTGAGTGCGGTCGATGACGCCCCGGAACCTCCAGATGTATTGGTGTAGCGTTTCCTCGGGTCCTTGCTCAAGATAGTAGAGGTCATGGACGGTCACCGGGTTCGGCGTGCAGCCGGTATTGGGATGTTGGCCTACCTGGCCCTCCATTTCCTCGCGGGTGCGACGCCTGGGGTTGGAGCTTTGGCCGGTGGCTTCGCGGGTCGGATCCATGGGCCTCTTGCCACGGGGATCCTCTTGTTGTTCCTCCTCTGGGGGTACTGGCGCAGGGACGGCGGCAGCACAAACATTGGTCGGGGCAGAACTCGTGGGAGCATGGCAGTGGTGAGCGTAGTCCAGCAGGTTTTCCAAGCTAGCGATCCAGGCCCTCGCACGGGTATCGCTCTTGCACTGCTCTTGCGGGAAGGAAAGAAGCGCTCGGGCCGTGCCCAGTGCCTCATCCAGCCCCCAGCTTCTCCGAGTCGATATTGCGACGGCTCACCACGGACCTCCTGAGGTCCCGACATGGATTTCACTTGCCGTAGACGTGCCTGCTCACCCAGCCTTTGAGGAAGCAGCTGCTCCGGTCGGAGTAGAAGGAAGAAGAACTCGGGGCAGATCTAGCTGCGACCGACAGGCTTGACATTGATCTTGGCGAAGAGGTTCGACATCAAGGCCGAAGCAGAGCACTTGACGAAGAACTTGGCGACGTGGTCGGCGTAGGCCTTGCCGGAGAATCTGGCGACGGAGCCGACGTAGACGTCAATCAAGATCTCGATGAAGATCTCGACGCCGATGAAGAAGAATATAGCGCTTGCGCCCCCTACCTGGCGTGCCAGTTGTCGTGTCTTGGATCACGGACACCGGGAGTAAATGATACCCCCTTTTTAGGTTCGGCACGGGGCACGAAGGAGGCTGGGAGACGCCAACTTCCGGGAGAACCTCATCGAGACCTCCGATCTATGTACTAGCAAGCAACACAGAGACACTGGGAGTTTACCCAGGTTCAAGTCGCCCGAAGGCTAAAAGCCCTACTCCTACATGTCTGGATTGAGTGGTTCATCATGGCGTGGCTTACAGAGGTGGTTGCGGGTGAGAACCCGGGAGGTGTTGGCTAGAAGTTGAAGACGAGCAGATCCTTTCCCGGAGGAGATCACCTCTCGCCTAAGCTACTCTCGTATGGTGCGCTACCTAGCCTAGCCTCCGAATCTCTGGAAATCCGTCCCTTCCCTTAGGTGCCTCGGTCCTCCTTTTATAAGCTAAGGGGATCCCACAAGGGCACCTTTGGGGGCGGAGGGGTTTTAGGCGGGAAAACCCCTCCGTGTTCTACTTATGGGTCGACGTGGCCTCTTCTCGTCCAAGTATTCTTCTGAGGGGGTTAGGTGCGGTCGCCCACCTTTTGCAGGGCGGGCGGACAAAGGCTGACACCTTTTCCGACCGTGTCCACGCTCGGCGCCTCCATCTTCTTGGCTTCCAGTAGGAGCTGGTGATGCATGTAAAATGCATACATAAACTTTGCACTATAACACTTGTTTTTCATTCATATTTGCATCATATAAGGGGTATATTACTGTTATTTAATGATTTTTGGTAATTAATAATGATTTCCCCTTTTTATGGAATTAATCCTGCGCAGGCAGAAAACCCCTATTTCTTTCCTTATTTGTTTTAGGGCCTTAACGACGTCATAATGAGCTGAAAATTTACGGGGATCATTATTTTAGAATGAGGAAGACCTAGGAGCGAAAGAAGCAAGCGAACAGAGGCCGGAGGGGCAAAAGGGGGTGCCCCATGTGGCTAAAGTACCAGGCCACGTGGGCCCACCTATTTCAGCCCTCGTGGGCCTGTTTGCGTCGATCCTTCGCCCAGAAGCACCCTCGTGACCTAAAAACGCCTATATAAAGAGCCCCCGACGTTCTTCGAAGAGAGAGCCGCCACACGAGAGAAACAAGAAACAGAGACCAGAAGGCTGCAGATTGGAGGGGGTGATAACCCCCANTGCAACAAAAGGCTATGGCCAAGTTGGCTGGTTTGAACTTCACCTTCTAGTATAAAAAGGGGCAGGAGAATGTGGTAGCAGATGCTCTGTCTCGGTTAGGACATGTCTTCAGTATGTATGCCATTTCTGCAGGGCAACCGATGTGGATTCAGGAGGTTTTGAACTCATATGCAGTGGATCCTCAGGATCAGGAATTACTTAAGCAATTGGCAATTAATGGAGCAAGCACAGAAGGGTTTTCTCTGCAGCATGGACTGATCAAGTTGCACGACAAGGTATGGATTGGGGCAAATACTGGGTTGCAAACCAAGATCATTCAAGCTTTTCATGCCAGTGCAATGGGGGGACATTCGGGAATGCAAGCAACTTACAAAAGAATCAAGAAAATCTTTTCCTGGACTGGACTCAAAACTGCAGTAGAGGATTTTGTTAGGCAATGTGGCGTATGTCAACAAGCTAAACATGAACATTGCAAGTAACCTGGTCTACTGCAGCCACATAAAATTCCAGCAGGAGCTTGGCAGGACATTTCCATGGATTTCATTGAAGGATTGCCTAAATCAGCTGGTTATGAGGTAATTCTGGTAGTTGTTGATCGTTTCACCAAATATGCACATTTCATCCCTTTGAAGCATCCTTACTCAGCAGCAACAGTAGCCAAGGCAGTCTTCAACTCTGTTATCAAACTGCATAGTTTTCCTTTGTCAATTGTGTCGGATAGAGACAAAGTTTGTACCAGCAATTTCTGGAAAGAGTTATTCAAGTTGTATGACACCAAACTGAACATGAGCAGTGCTTATCACCCTCAGAGTGATGGCCAAACAGAGAGAGTGAACCAATCGTTGGAAATGTATCTAAGGTGTGCCACTCATGACAACCCCAAGAACTGGTACAGTTGGCTAGCTATGGCTAAGTTCTGGTACAATACTTCCTATCATGCATCTATTGGTTGTTCTCCATTCAAGGCTCTGTACAATCATGAGCCACACTATGGACTGCTACCTGATTTGTGTTGGGAATATGCCCTAGAGGCAATAATAAAATGGTTTATTAGCATATTCATGTTTATGATAATAGTTTATTATCCATGCTATAATTGTATTAACCGGAAACATAATACATGTGTGGAATATAAACAACCAGTTGTCCCTAGTAAGCCTCTACCGGACTAGTTCGTTAGTCAAGAGATGGTTAGAGTTTCCTAACCATGGACTTGTTATAGTCACTTGATAACGGAGTCATATCATTAGGAGTAATGATGTGATGGACAAGACCCAATAATAAAGAGTTGCAATTGATCGTGTCACACAGTTTTATTGCCAACACTTTTAGTATGCCAAGTATAGTTTCCTTAGACCATGAGATTATGTCACTCCCGTTTACCGGAGGAATGCTTTGTGGACATCAAACGTCACTTCGTAACTGGGTGATTATAAAGGTGGCTTTCAGGTATCTCTGATGGTATTTGTTGGGTGACATGAATCAAGAGTGGGATTTGTCCTTCCTTGTGACGGAAAAGATATCTCTGGGCCCTCTCGGTAATATAGCATCAGAAAGGTTGCAACAATGTGGTTAAGTGTTAATCACGGAGATCCTATATTATGGACGAGTAAAGAGAATTTGCCAGGTAACGAGATTGAACCAGATATGGAGATATCGACGATCAAGTCTCGGGCAAGTTAAATATCGGTGAGACAAAGGGAATCGTATATGAGATTAAGAATCTCCGGCATCGTGGTTCAATCAATAAAGAACTTCGTTGAATATGTAGGAGTCAATATGGGCATCCCGGTCCCGCTATTGATTATTGATCTGATCATGTCTGCATGTTCTCGAACCCGTAGGGTCACACACTTAAGGCTTCGATGTAGCTAGGGTTTTAGTGAGATAAGTAAATGGTGTAATCAAATGTTGATTCGGTGTCTCGGATGAGATCCTAGACATCACGAGGAGCTCCGGAAGAGTCCGGAGGTAAAGTTTCATATAAGAAAAGTGGTTTCCAGGGTTCCGAAAAAGTTCGGGAAAATTCCGGCAGAGTACCGGAAGATTCTAGAAGGTTCCGGAAGGTTCCGGAGGGCTGATGTCTACACACGCTTCTATTCTTGTAGACAGTGTTGGGCCTCCAAGAGCAGAGGTTTGTAGAACAGCAGCAAGTTTCCCTTAAGTGAATCACCCAAGGTTTATCGAACTCAGGGAGGTAGAGGTCAAAGGCATCCCTCTCAAGCAACCCTGCAATCACAATACAAAAAGTCTCTTGTGTCCCCAACACACCCAATACACTTGTCAGATGTATAGGTGCACTAGTTCGGCGAAGAGATAGTGAAATACAAGTAATATGGATGATTATAAGTAGTAATTGCAATCTGAAATAAAAATGGCAGCATGCAAACATGTAGCAGAACTTGTTGTAAACGGTGTTTCAATGCTTAGAAACAAGGCCTAGGGATCATACTTTCACCAGTGGTCACTCTCAACAATGCAATCATAATTGAATATAAATATAAGCACTTCAATATACTACTCCGAAGTATTCTCCGGCTGGATAACGAACACTAATTCATTGTGTAGGAATGCAAAAGCACGCCTCAAACATATATTCCCAACTACTAATGAATACCCCACACTGGACCATGAGCATTCATAGGAGGTACTAACACACCACAATTTCATAGAGACATCCAACTCAAATAATAAATCAGTGAACAAGTATCTTGTGAAATATAGCCTAAAGACCCACACGGTGCACACACTGTCACCTTTACACACGTGGGACAAGGAGTCTCCGGAGATCACATAAATAAATCCCACTTGAGTAACATAACAACATCTAGATTGCAAAGCTCATGATCACATATAGATCACATCATGGGAGAGAGAGATATAGACCACATGGCTACCGGTACGGCCCTCAGCCCTGAGGGAGAACTACTCCCTCCTCATCATGGGAGTCAGCAACGGTGATGAAGATGGTGGTGGAGTCGATGGAGATGGCTCCGGGGGCACTTCCCCATCCCGGCAGGGTGCCGGAACAGAGACTTCTGTCCCCCGAAACTTGTCGGCGATGGCGGCGGCGCTGTAGATGTTTCTTTGGAATATGACGGGTCCCTCTAGGTTTTATGCGTCGGGGGCAATATATAGGCGAAAGGGCGGCGTCGGAGGGCACCCGAGGGGCCCACACCATACGGTGGCGCGCTAGAAGGTGGGCCCGCGCCACCCTATGGTGTGGCCACCTCGTGGCCCCTCTCCGTCTCCCCTTTGGACTCCGTGTACGTGACGAAATTGTAAGATCGCTGCTTTTTGTCCCGTCCAATTCCGAGAATATTTCCTTAAGTACTTTTCTGAAACAGAAAAACAGCAGAAAACAGGAACTGGCACTGTGGCATCTTTGTCAATAGGTTAGTTCCAGAAAATGCATAAAAATGCTATAAAGTGTAAATAAAACATGTAGCAATTGGTATAAAACAAGCATGGATCATAAGAAATTATAGATACGTTGGAGACGTATCAGCATCCCCAAGCTTAGTTCTACTCGTCCTCGAGTAGGTAAAACGATAACAAATAATTTCTTAGGAGACATGCCAACACATAATCTTGATCAACATAGTAATGCAAAGCACAAGATGTGAATAAGGTGATCCAAAACAATTGTCTATAATTGACATTAAGCAACCAATGATTAACAAATGCTAGCTAACAAATGCTAGAAACTTTTCATGAATAAGTGTGTTGGAGACATGGAACCACACATAAGGTTTAGAAAGAAGAATTGTAAATTATGTCTCCAATGTAAAGCATCAATCATTCTTCAGAGCATCAAATTAGTCATTCATGGAAATAGCCAAGCTCAAGTCAAGTGTCCTAATCCATCTATTTCACAAATCAACTGTTTCGAAGTCCACTCAACTAGTGCAAGTAAGAAAATGGCTTTGGCACCATGATGCTATGGCAAAGAGAACAATGATGGAGGTTTGGAAGGTCAAAAAGAAAGGCTCAAACAGTGGAAGAGGTAACCACAAGACAAGAGGAAGTCCCGTAGTAGACACTGAATGAGGAATAGTGATTGCCATGCAACGGATGCACATAGAGCTATATGAATGGAAGCTCTCCAATGGAACTAGTGGGGGTGCATCCAACTTGCTTGCTCATGAAGACCTAGAGCTCACTTGAGGAGGCTCATCGTTGGAATATACAAGCCAAGTTCTATAACGTTTGGTCCCCACATAGTTATACTAATGAAGCATGAAAACTCACTACAATGATGTAGGTGCTACTAGCACAAGTGTGGAATAAAAGGATAGTAGTGTTGCCCCCTCTCTCATTTTATATTCTTTTTTCTTTTTATCTTTTTTGCTTTTTGCTTTTTGAGGCCTTTGTGGCTCTTTTATATTTTTCTCTCATTGGTCTCTTTTGGACTCTTTTCAATATGCTCACAGGTAGAGGCAACACTCTATTTTACAAGATGATCATCACACTTTTTAGTGTACTCAAAACTCAAAGACTAATACATGGTGTATGGTGGATATGCAAGACCGAGCGTAGTGTGGAAAAGATATAACACATGTGGAAAACCACGCATCATACTAACTCAAATGGTCAAGCAATACTATATGGCAATGAAGTAAAAATGACATAAAGTCATGTAATGTAAATGATGGATGTTGCATGGCAATGTATCTCGGAACAGCTATGGAAATGCTGTGATAGGTAGATATGGTGGCTGTTTTGAGGAAGATAGTTGGCTTATGTGTAGGAGAACAAGATGAAGATCTCCCACGGGGTTGGATGTACTTGCAAAGTATGCACCAATCTCAATGTGAAAAAGGGCAATGCAAAGTACCGAAGAGGCTAGCAAAATATGGAGGTGGAAGTGCCAAAAACCAAAAACTCGTATATTGCAAACAACTAACAGTATCAAAGTCTCACAAATGGTTAGAGACACCCCGAGAGGGATCGTGGCGGCGACACAAGTGCCCCGTTGGCTTCCCCGACTGTTGCAGTAACTATACCATTAGAAACTTCTTTTCAACTAAGAGGAAATCACGACACTAAAGCACTATTGACTTATGTTGTTTTTAGTTCAGAAAAGTACGGCTCCACGCTCTACTAACACATCTTCACTAATCAGCTCTTAACAACATTAACCAACATATTTTAACCATTAGTTATTTTAATACCTCAAAACAATTGAAGAGGAGCAAGTTATCTACACAATGGTCTACAAGACTATGCAGCTTTTCTCTATTTCATACCACTATCACAAACATAGCATTTTCCAATCTAACACATCAACCAAGCAACTAAAACAACTCTCTAACAAATAGGAGTGAAACACAAGAGAGCTTAACACAAAGAACTAGCAGCCCTAAACAAGATAACATGCTAAAAGCGAGAGCTTACTAGAAAACAGACAGTATCTAAGAATACTCAACAAATATAAGCGAAGCACAAGAGTATTCATATGAAAAAGCGGAGCGTGTATCTCTCCCACACAAGAATTCTAGGATCCAACTTATTAAGCAAACTAAAACACACACTCAAAATAAAAACAGACGCTCCAAGCAAAATACATAAGATGTAGTGGAATAAAAATATAGTATCACTAGAGATGACCTGATAGTTTTGTCGATGAAGAAGGGGATGCCTTGGGCATCCCCAAGCTTAGATGCTTGAGTCTTCTTGAATTTGCTGGGGATGACCCACCGGGGCATCCCCAAGCTTAGGCTTTTCACTCTTCTTGATCTCATCATATCGTTCCTTTTGCTTACTTGAAAACTTCCACCACATCAAACTCAAAGTAATTCTCATTAGAGGGTTAGTGCATAAACCAAAAATTCACAAGTTCTACTGTGACACAAGCACACCTTAATGCATTATAACATTAGCTACAGCCACTGATGCTCCAAGAATCAAAAAGATCCAAATAAACATCGCAAAAGAAGCAATGCACAATAAAAGGCAGAATCTGTCAAAATCTGAACAGTCTGTAAAGACGAATTTGTTCGAGGCACTAGAGTTGCTCAAATCGAAAATCACTGAACTAGAAAAAGTTTCATACATATATGAAGATTCAGCACACAAAATCTCAAAGCATTTCGTCGCTTCTGGAATAAATGACGAATTTAACGGTGACAGACAGAAATCTGTTTCCTGTGCAGAAATCCAAATATAGCAAAAACTTTCTACTAGAGACCTTACTTGGCACAACATTGCAAGAAAATAAAGATACAAAGAAGTTGCTACAGAAGTAAACAAACTTCTTGACTCAAATAAAAGAAAAGATACTGAAAATAAAATGATGGGTTGTCTCCCATAAGCGCTTTTCTTTAAAGCCTTTTAGCTAGGCATGGTAATTTTGATGATGCTCACATAAAAAAGAGAGTTGGAGCACAATAAGAGAGCATCAAGAAGCAACTATAAAACTCATTTAAGTCTAACCCACTTCCTATGCATAGGAATCTTGTAAGTAAATAAATCCATGAAGCATAAATTGACTAGCATAGGAAGACAAAATAAATGCAACTTAAAAAATTTCAACAAAAGGAGAGGAGATTCAATATAATTGTGATATATGAAGCCATGTCTCCCTTTTTCATAAAAACTTTCAGTAGCATCATTGATAAAATCTACAATATAACCATCACATGTAAAATTCTTATCATGATCCATATGCATAAAAGTGTCATTATTACTCTCCACATAAGTAAAATCCTTCTCATTAGTAATAGTGAGAGTAAAACTACCATAGCCATCATTTGTAATCATCATATATAGGAGGCATATCATAATCACAAGGTAATTTATGCTCAATAGTAGATGGACTGAAAAGATCACATTCATCATTATAATCATCATATATGGGAGGTATAGTATCATCAAAGCAAATTTCCTCCTCAAAGCTTGGGGGACTAATAAGATCATTTTCATAAAAACTAGCTTCCCCAAGCTTAGACTTTTCCATAGCATTAGCAATAATGGTGTTCAAAGAATTCATACTAATAACATTACTACCACTATTATGCAAACAAACTTCCATAGGTTTTTTAATTTTCTCTTCAAAAGCATCATGTCCTAATTCAATATAAAGTTCATAAAGATCTCTAATTTTTTTGTTGTTTTCCATTAAGCCTAACTAGTGAAATTAAAAACAAGAAACAAAAAGATATAATTGCAGAATCTAAAGGGAATAACTTTGAGCACTCACACGGCGTCAGAAAATAGCTTCGTTGCCGGATAGCTTCTTTGCTGGAGTGTGAGTGCCGCTTACCTTACCTCCCCGGCAACGGCGCCAGAAAATAGCTTGATGTCTACACACGCTTCTATTCTTGTAGACAGTGTTGGGCCTCCAAGAGCAGAGGTTTGTAGAACAGCAGCAAGTTTCCCTTAAGTGAATCACCCAAGGTTTATCGAACTCAGGGAGGTAGAGGTCAAAGGCATCCCTCTCAAGCAACCCTGCAATCACAATACAAAAAGTCTCTTGTGTCCCCAACACACCCAATACACTTGTCAGATGTATAGGTGCACTAGTTCGGCGAAGATATAGTGAAATACAAGTAATATGGATGATTATAAGTAGTAATTGCAATCTGAAATAAAAATGGCAGCAAGCAAACATGTAGCAGAACTTGTTGTAAACGGTGTTTCAATGCTTAGAAACAAGGCCTAGGGATCATACTTTCACCAGTGGTCACTCTCAACAATGCAATCATAATTGAATATAAATATAAACACTTCAATATACTACTCCGAAGTATTCTCCGGCTGGATAACGAACACTAATTCATTTTGTAGGAATGCAAAAGCACGCCTCAAACATATATTCCCAAGTACTAATGAATACCCCACACTGGACCATGAGCATTCATAGGAGGTACTAACACACCACAATTTCATAGAGACATCCAACTCAAATAATAAATCAATGAACAAGTATCTTGTGAAATATAGCCTAAAGACCCACACGGTGCACACACTGTCACCTTTACACACGTGGGACAAGGAGTCTCCGGAGATCACATAAATAAAGCCCACTTGAGTAACATAACAACATCTAGATTGCAAAGCTCATGATCACATATAGATCACATCATGGGAGAGAGAGATATAGACCACATGGCTACCGGTACGGCCCTCAGCCCCAAGGGAGAACTACTCCCTCCTCATCATGGGAGTCAGCAACAGCGATGAAGATGGTGGTGGAGTCGATGGAGATGGCTCCGGGGGCACTTCCCCGTCCCGGCAGGGTGCCGGAACAGAGACTTCTGTCCCCCGAAACTTGTCGGCGATGGCGGCGGCGCTGCAGATGTTTCTTTGGAATATGACGGGTCCCTCTAGGTTTTATGCGTCGGGGGCAATATATAGGCGAAAGGGCGGCGTCGGAGGGCACCCGAGGGGCCCACACCATACGGTGGCGCGCCAGAAGGTGGGCCCGCGCCACCCTATGGTGTGGCCACCTCGTGGCCCCTCTCCGTCTCCCCTTTGGACTCCGTGTACGTGACGAAATTGTAAGATCGCTGCTTTTTGTCCCGTCCAATTCCGAGAATATTTCCTTAAGTACTTTTCTGAAACGGAAAAACAGCAGAAAACAGGAACTGGCACTGTGGCATCTTGTCAATAGGTTAGTTCCAGAAAATGCATAAAAATGCTATAAAGTGTAAATAAAACATGTAGCAATTGGTATAAAACAAGCATGGATCATAAGAAATTATAGATACGTTGGAGACGTATCAAGTGCCCCACCTTGGGGGCCACGAACCTGGAAGGGCACCTTGGGCTAAGGGGAGGTGCAGCAACCCACATGGGCTGGCCGCACCCCTCCCAAAAGGCCCATGAGGCTGGCCCAAGGGAAACCCTAACCCTAAAGGGAAAGGGAGCCTTGGGGGGCAAGTTTCCCCCCTTTGGCCGCCCCAAGGACTTGGGGGAGGGGCAAACCAGCCCCCCCACGCCTATATAAGGAGGAGGGGAGGGCTGGGGCGCACCCTAACATACCCTAGCCGCCGCCTCCCTCTCCCATCTCCCTCCTCTCTCCTGCAGCTGCTTGGCGAAGCCCTGCAGGAATTTCTCCACCATATCCACCACCACGCCATCGTGCTGCTGAGATCTCACGAGCCACTTCCTCCTCGCTTGAGGGATCAAGGAGAGGAAGTCTTCATCGAGCTGTACGTGTGGATACCGCGGAGGTGCTGCTCGTTGTGGCACTTCATCGGATTGGATCTTCGAGGAAATACATCTCCTCGCGACTAGATGAGTCTAGTTGCGGGGATCGACTAGCCAACCCCTGCACCGACAAAACGCGTTTGTTCGATCTTCAAGGGTAAGAGATTGGATCTCACCTTCGCTACCTGCGTCTAATAGATCTAGATCGTGGGGTTTCTTCCGCTTGTTTCGTAGGAAAATTTTTGTTTTCTATGCAACGACCCCTTCAGTGGTATCAGAGCCTAGATCTATTCGTAGATGTTGGTGCGATTAGAACACAAGTGTTGTGGGCGTTGATATTTTATGTTGCTACCTTCTCGCGTGCACTTTGCGTCTTTGCGGTATTGTGAGATTGAAGCGGCCCGGACCAACCTTACTCGTCCACGCACGAGAGACCGGTTCCACGACAGACATGCAACTTGTATTGCATAAATGGCTGGCGGGTGTCTGTTTCTCTTGCTCTAGTGAAGATGCAATTTTCAATGGAAGGCCTTTCAAAAGGATGAGTAAATAAGCAACTATTATATCACCGTTGTGGTTTTGCGTAGATTAGAACGGTTCTATCTCGTTGACCCAAGCCACGTAAAAATTGCATAAACAAAGTAGAGGACGTCTAACTTGTTTTTGCAGAGGGGTTCATGTGATGTGGTATGGCCAATGTGTGATTTGTGATAATGTATGCAATGATCATGTTTGTAATCTTTCACGACTTGCATGTCGATGAGTACGACAACCGGCAGGAGCCATATGGTTGTCTATTATTTTATGTGACATGCGTGTCATTGAATCACCATGTAATTGCTTTACTTTATTGCTAAGAGTAGCATTAGTTGTAGTTGCAATAGTTGGTGGACAACCATGGTGATGGCGCCACAATGATGGAGATCATGCCGGTGATGGAGATCATGCCGGTGCTTTGGAGATGGAGATCAAAGGAACAAGAAGAAAGGCCATATCATATCACAATTATGAATTGCATGTGATGTTAATCGTTTTATGCACCTTATTGTTATGCTTAGATGTGATCGCGACGGTAGCATGATAAGGTGATCTCTCACGTTAATATCAAGATGTGTTCTTCCCTAGTATGCACTGTTGCCAAAGTTCGTCGTTTTGAGACACCACGTGATGATCGGGTGTGATAGATTCAACGTCCACATACAACGGGTGTAAGCCAGTTTACACATGCGGAAATACTACGGTTTCCTTGACGAGCCTAGCATGTACAGACATGGCCTCGGAATACAAGAGCCGAAAGGCTAAACACGAGTCATATGGATGATATGATCAACATGGTGATGTTCACCTTTGAAGCTACATCATCTCACGTGATGATCGGTTGTGGCGTAGTGGATTTGGATCGTGTGTCACTAAACAACCAGAGAGATGTTAAGTTTGGTGGGAGTTCATTAAGATGAACTGAAATTATCATAAAACAAAAGTCCAGATGTTTTAGAAGGGTTTTACTTTGGGGGTTTAATAATAGCATTTAGATTTATTTGATAAACACTCTGTTTTAGAAATAAGGGTCTATGTATGATTCGCATGTTTTTTTTTCATATGAGTTATGAGAAAAGGTGGTTTCATTAATTATGAGATAATTAGAGACTATTGCGAATAATGTTGTAGTATATTCATAAGTATGACTATGAATGTGATTCCACAATATGAGACTAAAAGGGGCAAACCAATTTGTTGGTTGTGCTAAAGGTTTTAGTGGTTTTTATCGTGAAAAGGTTTCATTGATAAAAGAATTGATGGAATAAATGGAAAAGCTAAAACCTTGCTTGTTTATGTATCAAGTGGCACATATGTAAAGTGCTATGTTGGTTAAAACTTGACACATAAAGGAATTAATGATGGTGATCATTGAATTTCAGTTTAGCTTGTCTAAAGAACAGTAGGATTCAAGAATATTAAATTTTGTCAGGTTACAAAATAATATTCATGATTTACTTGTCATGTTTGAGAAACAAGACATACCTACGAAACTACAAAGAAGAAATAGAAGCCTTAAATACGAAAATGACTGAGAGTCATCCTATGTTAAGTTTAAATCACAAAGTAATTGTTACTTGATTTTGTGAAAGCGTTGTTTCACATATTTATTCTTCAAAAGGGTTTGTAAGGAATAAATAAAACTTACTGGACAAAAGCACAAGAGGTAAAGCTCTTTAACATATTCAACGTTGTTAACTACATGGTGTAGTTGTGCTTAAAGTCAAAAGGATTTATGCTGGCAAAGTACTAGCATTCATATAAAGAGTTCTCGATATTAATAGTTAATTAAGAATTTTGTAGGTGTCCAAAATATTGAGAAAATACACGAGTGTGATCTAATTAAGATATGTGGCGACATATATTAAGTTCGAGCAGAAACTATTTTCCAAGATCAAAATATGTGGTGACATATGTTTGAGTGGGAGCTAGTTAATCATGGTCAAATATAGAGATAACATATTTCTGAGTGGGAGCCAAAGTGGTTTCACAATTTAATATGTGTATGGTGTATATTTGAGTGGGAGTTTACAACATCTTGTTTGTGTGAAATGGAGATTTCATAAATGTTGTAAATAAGTCAGGAACCAACGTATAACTTGTGAAGTTAGAAATTAAACGTCTATGGAGATAGATGTATCTATGGTGGATAGATATGTTTGATAAACATTATGTCAGGATGTTTGACCTAAGTAAAATTTTGAAGGAGTTCAAAATGGAACAAGTGAAGAAAGGTTCATTTGCTTGTCAGAAATAGGTGAAACATTGAGTTGATAACTCAGTACAAAATTGATGGTTGGAGGATATGTTGGTATTCGCTATGAATTGTTCATAGGTCTAAATATATGAGAACCATGTGTTTGTATTTGACGATATGTGACCCAAGTTCTTGGTTAGAAGAACGTGTTAAATGAGGAGTCATTTTTCATGGAGTTGAGATAATAGAATCTAGAGATTGGTAGACTTGGTTGAAGTCATAAAACCAAACTAGATTGGGGATCTCACAAAAGTAGAAGCGCAACGAAAGCATGATAAAAAAATATCGAAGTGACATGATTGCACTGTCGATTTGTGAGTCTACAACATATAGGAGTATATGATTAATTCAAGGATTAAAAGATATAATATTTTGGTTTGAGAAACTTTGTTTCAAGACTGAGTGAGTTCCAGGCGCACATGCTATGTGAAAGTTCCTCTTGACTGATCATACGTCATGTAGGCATAATGGGTAACGAAAAAATCTCACTCTTTAACCAAATATATTATATTCATCATGTGATGATGAGAATTATCATGTGATGATAATAGGTTTATCATGTGATGATAAAGTAATGTCAAATTAGGTAACATTGACGTTTTGCAAAGAACATAAAGAACTGTATAGTACAGAACACGGACAGAACCTCTTCCACGAGCAAACATGATTAGCACTGAGACTCCATGAGTGTTAGACACCATGAGTGTTGGATCGAGAAAATGTAAACTAGATTATTGACTCTAGTGCAAGTGGGAGACTGTTGGGAATATGCCCTAGAGGCAATAATAAAATGGTTTATTAGCATATTCATGTTTATGATAATAGTTTATTATCCATGCTATAATTGTATTAACCGGAAACATAATACATGTGTGGAATATAAACAACCAGTTGTCCCTAGTAAGCCTCTACCGGACTAGTTCGTTAGTCAAGAGATGGTTAGAGTTTCCTAACCATGGACTTGTTATAGTCACTTGATAACGGAGTCATATCATTAGGAGTAATGATGTGATGGACAAGACCCAATAATAAAGAGTTGCAATTGATCGTGTCACACAGTTTCATTGCCAACACTTTTAGTATGCCAAGTATAGTTTCCTTAGACCATGAGATTATGGCACTCCCGTTTACCGGAGGAATGCTTTGTGGACATCAAACGTCACTTCGTAAATGGGTGATTATAAAGGTGGCTTTCAGGTATCTCCGATGGTATTTGTTGGGTGACATGAATCAAGAGTGGGATTTGTCCTTCCTTGTGACGGAAAAGATATCTCTGGGCCCTCTCGGTAATATAGCATCAGAAAGGTTGCAACCATGTGGTTAAGTGTTAATCACGGAGATCCTATATTATGGACGAGTAAAGAGAATTTGCCAGGTAACGAGATTGAACCAGATATGGAGATATCGACGATCAAGTCTCGGGCAAGTTAAATATCGGTGAGACAAAGGGAATCGTATATGAGATTAAGAATCTCCGGCATCGTGGTTCAATCGATAAAGAACTTCGTTGAATATGTAGGAGTCAATATGGGCATCCCGGTCCCGCTATTGATTATTGATCTGATCATGTCTGCATGTTCTCGAACCCGTAGGGTCACACACTTAAGGCTTCGATGTAGCTAGGGTTTTAGTGAGATAAGTAAATGCTGTAATCAAATGTTGATTCGGTGTCTCGGATAAGATCCTAGACATCATGAGGAGCTCCGGAAGAGTCCGGAGGTAAAGTTTCATATAAGGAAAGTGGTTTCCAGGGTTCCGGAGAAGTTCGGGAAAATTCCGGCAGAGTACCGGAAGATTCTAGAAGGTTCCGGAAGGTTCTGGAGGGCCCCACCTTGGGGGCCACGAACCTGGAAGGGCAACTTGGGCTAAGGGGAGGTGCAGCAACCCACATGGGCTGGCCGCACCCCTCCCTAAAGGCCCATGAGGCTGGCCCAAGGGAAACCCTAACCCTAAAGGGAAAGGGAGCCTTGGGGGGCAAGTTTCCCCCCTTTGGCCGCCCCAAGGACTTGGTGGAGGGGCAAACCAGCCCCCCCCCCCCACGCCTATATAAGGAGGAGGGGAGGGCTGGGGTGCACCCTAACATACCCTAGCCGCCGCCTCCCTCTCCCATCTCCCTCCTCTCTCCTGCAGCTGCTTGGCGAAGCCCTGCAGGAATTTCTCCACCATATCCACCACCACGCCGTCGTGCTGCTGAGATCTCACGAGCCACTTCCTCCTCGCTTGCGGGATCAAGGAGAGGAAGTCTTCATCGAGCTGTACGTGTGGATACCGCGGAGGTGCTGCCCGTTGTGGCACTTCATCGGATTGGATCTTCGAGGAAATACATCTCCTCGCGACTAGATGAGTCTAGTTGCGGGGATCGACTAGCCAACCCCTGCACCGACAAAACGCGTTTGTTCGATCTTCAAGGGTAAGATATTGGATCTCACCTTCGCTACTTGCGTCTAATAGATCTAGATCGTGGGGTTTCTTCTGCTTGTTTTGTAGGAAAATTTTTGTTTTCTATGCAACGACCCCTTCAATTTGAACATTGTGGAAAATCAGGAGGTCAAGGATTTCCTTCAGGAAAGACAATCATGTTCAGACATGCTCAAGTTCCAACTCGAGAAGACACAGTTGCGGAAAAAACATTATGCTGACAAGAACAGGAGTGAAAGAACTTTTCAAGTAGGGGAGAAGGTTTATTTGAAATTGCAACCGTATGCACAGCGTTTAGTGGCAAACAAGCCTTGCCCAAAACTGCATTCAAATTCTATGGTCCATTTGAGGTGGAAGCAAGAGTTGGAGAAGTGGCTTATCGACTGAAATTACCAGCGCATAGCCAAATCCACCCGGTGTTTCATGTGTCACAGTTGAAACCATTTACACCTGACTATTCTCCAGTTTCCTCTGACTTACCTGTGCAGCTGGAGTTGGATGCATCAGAGGTTGTCCCTGAAGAAATACTGGATCGTCATCTCTCTAAGAAGGGCAACAAGGCTCAGCTATAGGTGCTTCTCAAGTGGACATCACTACCAGCCACGGCAGCAACATGGGAAGATTATGAGGTGGTGAAGCACCGATTTCCAGACGCACCAGCTTGGCGGCAAGCTGGATCTTAAGGGGGCGGACCTGTAACACATGGAGAGTGTATGTCTATTACCTGTGTGAGTTATTCCTGTATGTGGGCTGCATGTATGCGTGGGCCGTGGGCCGTGTGTTGTGGAGTGGGTCTCGGTAGCAACTGGCTATATATAGCAGTGCGTCCTGCGAGTTCGAACTATGAATTCAATGAATGAAAATCTATTCCCTACCCTGCTTTTCTCTCCTTCCTACCTGCTCCCTTCCCAGTCCCAATCTCTCTCTGTAAAACCCTAGCTCCGGCGATCTCTTCCGTCGTGGGTATTACATCTCGATGCTTACGCCGGCCGACGAGTCGCCTCCTGCTGCCGCACGCTCCCCTTCGGAACCGCTCGCCGTCGCCGATACCGCTCCAGTAGAATCAGTGGCGGAGCCACACTTTGGCTGTGTAGCCACACTTTGGCTGTGTAGTCAATTGACTACACAGCATTTTGAGAAAAGCTTCATATCTAGGGTAAAAATCATGTAAAAGAATTACAAATTTAGTACAAATACATGTATTTGACATCACAACTTTGTACTCCTAGCTCCGCCACTGAGTAGAATAGGTCCAGAAAATGCGGGAGTGGACCCCCACGATTAGGAAGGAAAAGATAAACCGTCGCAGCCAACTTAAAAAAGGGAAAAAAAATGTCGCCCCAATAGTGGTTCGAGAACAACGGCGGGATTGAACTTGAACCAGGCCGAGAAGGTCTGATGGGTGGTCCGGCTCAATCGATTGACCCGGGTGAAGTGCAGCTGAACTGCCCACCGATCAATGACCAAAAGCAGTAGTTCCGTGTGGAGGTGTGTGTATATACACTAATATGATTCGGCGTGTAGGCCGAGAATGAGATGTATCACGCGTGTACTGATATGACTTCAAAGTACACTATTAGGAGCTTGACATGTGATGTGGTTCAGTCACCGCCATATCATCACTCAGGTCTCAAAATTCCAAACTAGTTAAGCAACACAGGACTATGTATGGGTAGATATCAAACACAGGACTATGTATGGGTGACCTACCACTACCAGGGCCCATATGCCAGGTACCATTGTTCAGTAAGGCTAGATGCACTAAGAGATTCATATCTGGCATCCTATAAATATACCAGGCGTTCTCTTATCTCCTAGCCATCACATAAGGAAGTAGCCCACAACAGATACACATAGCCGAGAAGTACAAAGCATTCACCATGACATCCGTTGTATTCCTCATGGTGCTGCTGCTCTCCTGCAGTAGCATGTGCAGCGGGGCAAGACACCTAGAGGAGGTTGTGCCCAAGGAAGAGCGCCCACCGCATTCCTTCGTGCCGGAGCTCCCAAAGCTAGAGTTCCCACCACACCCCGCTATGCCTGACGTGCCGAAGCCCGAAATCCCGCATCCACTCGTACCAAAGGAACCCGAAGTGCCGCACCATGAAGTACCAGAGATGCCAAAAGTGCCCGAACTGCCGCACCCCATCGTTCCCGAGCTGCCAAAGGTGCCTGAAGTCCCACACGCCGTCATACCGGAGGTGCCGAAGCAGCACGAAGTGCCCCATGAGCTGCCGAAGCCCGAAATTCCACACCCTATCGTGCCAGAGGTGCCCAAGGAGCCCCATGTACCGGAGGCGACGAAAGAGCCAGAGTTACCGCACCATGCCGCACCCGAGGTGCCAAAGGTGCCGGAATTGCCACACCCCACCATGCCGGAGGTGCCAAAGCATGAACTACCACCATTGCCGAAAGCCGAGGTGCCAAATGTGCCGAAACTGCCACACCCCACCACGCCAGAGCTGCCTAAGCATGAACTTCCACCATTCCCCAAAGCCGAGATGCCCCCGAAGCCTGAGTTCCACTTCCCCGAGCCAGAGGCCAAACCATGATCGGACTAGCTACATGCCATATATGTTTGAAAATATGCATATGTGCAGCGTGTGTGATGAATATGTAAAGTGTATTGTACGTACATGTTGTTAGCTTGCGCTCTAGGTCGTGATGAGATAGTGTTTATGTCTGAGTGGTTTTGCATTCTGCAGCTGCTCGATCAGGTCTTTTTACATATGTACACCATGTATACGATGTTCACATGAGTAATACACTTTATTCTTCGAGTTAAAGTATTTCTATATATTTTGTATTTGGAAGAGAAGGCCCGACACACCAGGTTTGATCCAAAGCTTAAGATAGCAAAGTTGTTATGGGGGTACCAGCTTACGTGTGGAGCTCAATTAGTGTCGCTAACAAAAAGCTACAGATACACAAGAAAATTAACAATAGCATGTAATGGTTTAGATTAAAAATGTAATGATATTAAATTTTGACAATAATATTTTTAACATTCGACTGCTCCCTAGACCCTAGTCGATTAGAATTCTTGACATCCCTGTCGAGAAACATAAAAAGAAATTAGTGAAACATAAATCTTTACTAGAGTAAAAACACATAGTCTCGATCGACTAAAGTAAAAGGACGAAAAATAAAATTCAGTAACAAATAAAAAAAGTAAGAAAAAATTATTTGCTCATAACATAACCAAGTGGCACATTGAAGAAATGTGCAACTAGTGTATATTTGAGTGCAACCCATCAAATGAAGATTTAAAACCCAAATAAATTATCAAAATGTAAGAAAACATATTCTTCGAGCTAAAGTATTTGTATATATTTTTTATTTGGAAATCTTAAGGTAGCAAAGTTGTTATACGGGTGCCAGCTTACGTGTGGATCTTAATTACGCTAACAAAAAGGTACACATACACAAGCAAGTTAACAATAGCATGTAATGGTTTAGATTTAAAATGTCATAATATTAAATTTTAACATTTTTTTTAACATTCGACTGCTCCCTAGTCAATTGGAATTTATTTACATCCCTACAGAGAAACATAAAAAAACAGTGACACATAAAATCGTTACCACAGTAAAAGCACATAATCTCATAGGCTAAAGTAAAAGGAAGAAAGATAAAATTCAATAAAAAATGAAAAGATAGTGAGAAAAATCATTTGCAAGTTGAAAATGTGCAACTATGTATATTTGAAGTGCAACCGACAAACTAAAGATTTGCAACCCAAATAAATAACTGAAATATTTAAGTAGTGTCAGAAAAAAAATATTGAGGCGGCGGTGGGGAGCGACCCGCGCCGCGCCGCGCCGCCGCCGATTCGCTGCGACCGGCCGGGCGAGAGACCGCGCCGCGACCAGATCTACTACGGCGATCCCCCGGCCTCACTTCTCCCCCCCCCCCCCCCCCCCCCCCTTCTCGGGCATTTTTCTGCCGGCGAAGCGCGACCACCGAGCTGCGTCGCCGTGGGTGCTACGAATCGAGGAACGCGGCGACTTCGGTGCTTCTATTCCTAACATTCCGGTTAGTGTGCTATCCGTACCTTCCCCGCGCCCCTCCTCGCTGTAGTTGCGTGCTAATTTTTCTTCTCCCCCATGTATGTTCGTGTGCAGGTAGCAGCTTGTACGGGGGAGTCGCCGACGGCATTTGCTGCAAGGAGACCATTAGGTTGTTCGAACAACCATGGCGGTGAGTTCTCCTAGCTCACCTAGATCATTTTTTTCTGTCGCCCATGTCTATGTTCAGCAGTAAGATAGGGTTTCAGTAGCAACTTAGCAGTAGGCTATGGTTCCATGGATTTGAAATTGTTGATTCGGCAGTACATGTACATGGACTGGAACTAGCTTTTATCAGGGGTGAATTTTTAGTGCTAATTGTCTGCTTATTTGGGTGCTGCAATAGTTATGGTCATTTGCACTTTTTTTGTTAATGCTCTCTGCTATGTTCATCTGATTTGTCGTTATGTTCATCTTGTTTTTACTGTAAATGTAGCTTCTTCAGAAGTGTTTTTGTTGCCTGAAATGCATTGGATATTTTATTTTGCTACAATGCAGGATGTTTCGTGGCTTTCAAAGGATCGTTTCGCAGCAAAGCGTTTGCGTAGCATTGCTGATGAGTTAGGCGCTCCCAAGAGAACTATAATTGAGAAGCACAATGCATTCAGGTCTCTGCTTAATGTGTCACCCTTCAACATACCCAATGAGTTGATTGATTTCATTACAGTCAACACAGATCATCAGTTGCGTGAATTCAATTAGCGCAACAAAAGAATAGTGTTTACCAAGGATATGGTGAAGAAAGTGTTTAATCTGCGTTTAGGCAACAAGCCGGTTGTGCTGTTGGGAAAGAGGGATCAGTCTGATCTGCAGGATTATTACAAAGGTGGTCTGGTGAGGCGACCTATCATCAGTGCACAGAACATGCTGAAGAATTGCCCTGTGGAAGATGAGGATGCCATAATTAGGACCTGGGACCTGTTGTGCGTGGCAACGGTGCTGAACCCTGGCAGCGCCAATATGATGTGCTTGGAGTACATTGGTAGCATGGGTGACCCAAAAAAGACGGCTGAGTATGCATGGGATGAGCATATACTGGACGTAGTGATGAAGCATGTGAAAAAAATTCAGAAGAAGAAGCTACAGCCGTTGTCGATGGAGGAGGGTGCTAAGCATGATTTCTGGATATCTGGGCCAATGCCATTGCTTGCTGTAAGTTTGTCTTTTGAGTTACATTGTTTTGCTACACATATTTTCTATCATGTATTTGTTGCATTATGTTTTCAGGTTGGCGACTTACATTTGTTTTTTCTGGTTGTGGTAGATTGTCTATATGGATCACCTGGATTTCCCACCCAATCGAGCACACGATTGACTACTCCTTGCCTAGAGCATGCTTTGTCACTAGTAGCGACTTTGCTTTTGTAGCATCCACTGATCTTGATAAGAAGATTTTGAGGAATAGGACCATCTTTGGGAGGCGCCCGGTAAGTCACTGACCAGGCATTTATATGTTTTTTAGGCGGCCATGTGTGCAAAACCATCACATGATTTTCTATGCTCTTTTCATATGTGTGCAGTTCCTAGATCCATCACAAACTCCATATCAAATTGTTCCTGACAATGCACATGTTGGAGAAGCTAATGTAAATCCATCTGCATCTTTGAATGAATGGATTGTGCCTCCTAGCAGTCAGGAAAATGAGGTATGTTTTTCTGTAGCAAATCTTTTTTTGTTGCTGCATTAGATTTGTAGATTTGCTATTTTAATTTTATGCATTTTCTAACCATATAACCTGATATTCAGCACCTATCATTTTCTATTTGCTGTATTAATCATTTTATTTTGCTGTAGTAGGTCTGTAGATTTGCTATTTTAATGTTATAAGCTTGCTAATTTTATACATTAGCATGTGCTACGACCTTTTTTATAATTTGCTAATTTGCTCTATCATAAAATGCATTTTTTTGTTGTTGCATTGAAAATTTTATCTTGCTATTTTTAGCTGTTATACCATGCTTCACCATTTTGTTTTTTATATGATCTTTTCTTCTTACTGGTCAGGTTCCCTCTGGTCAGGTTCCCCATCGGTTCAAGGAAGTGTATGACAAGCATAAGACCATTTTTGCTACTGAACTTGATGCATACATGAAGACTTTTGCTACAGGGGTGAAAGCCTTGCAGTCACAACGCATGTGTAGTCTGCTAGTTGACATACATGATGATATGACGGTAGGTGCTGGACCTAGCATTGTGTTCTCGACCGATGCTGCACCGGACAATGATAAAGACATCCACGACAATGATGGATCGCAGCAGAATGAGGACGCTACAAAAGATGGTGGTGCAACAGAGGGTGAGGAGACTGAGGCAGAAAAAGATGTTGATTGCAACGGGAGCGTGATAACCCCCAAGAGCAGGGGATCACTGTAGCACCTCTCAATGTGGAAGAAGGGTATCGATCCGCAGGAGCAAGAAGGAAAAGTTATCTATTCCCTACAACTAAAGTGTCACAAGTTTTAGTTGATTATGCACTAAACAAGTTAAAAAACAAGATGGTTGATTTAATGGATGGAAGTTTAATGTAGCAAAACAAGAATGTGAAAGTGTCCCAATCCTCTTCAATGCAAGAGGACAAGACAAAGGTGTAAACGGTGCTTGGAAATAAGGCCTGGGGATCATACTTTCACTAGTGGACACTCTCAACAATAATAATATAATTAAATACATAGATATTTCCTTTTCACTATGCTACCCCGCACTATCCTCTGGTTGGATAACGAACACCAATCCAATGTGTAGGGCTACAAAAAGCACACCTTAAAGTTCGTATTCCACATCCATGGACACTTCATGCGGTCACTATCCGCATCCAAAGATAGTACTAACAAACACCACAATATCATAGAGACATCCAACACAAATAATAACTCATGATAAGTATTCATGTAATCTTTAGCCTAAGAGCCACACACGGTGCACACACTGTCAACTTCACACCATGGGACAAAGGTGACTCCGGAAATCACATCAATAAAACCACTTGAGTAGCATAATTCATAAGATGATGAAGAGTAACATCTATGGATTCAACTAGATTACAAAGCTCATGATCACATAAAGATCACACCATGGGAGAGAGAGATAAACCACATAGCTACTGGCATGAGCCCTCAGCCCCGAGGGAGACTACTCCCCCTTCATCATGGAGACGGTGGAGATGTCGTTGGGGGAGATGGAGACCTCTCCGGCAGTGCTCCGCCAGAGTTTCCCCCCTCCAATCTGCAGCCTCCTGGTCTCTGTTTCTTGTTTCTCTCGTGTGGCGGATCTCCCTCCGAAAAACATCGGGGGGCTCTTTATATAGGCATTTTTAGGTCACGAGGAAGCTTCAGGAAGAAGGATCGTCGTAAACGGGGCCACGAGGGCCAAAAGAGGTGGGCCCATGCGGCCCCTGTACCTGGCCGCGTGGGGCACCCTCTTTCGCCCCTTCGGCCTCCGTTTGCTTGCTTCCTTCGCTCCTAGGTCTTCCTCATTCCAAAATAATGATCCCCGTAAATTTGCAGCTCATTATGTCGTCGTTAAGGCCCTGAAATAAATAAGGAAAGAAATAGGGGTTTTCTGCCTGCGCAGGATTAATTCCATAAAAAGGGGAAATCATTATTAATTACCAAAAATCATTAAATAACAGTAATATACCCCTTATATGATGCAAATATGAATGGAATACAAGTATTATAGTGCAAAGTTTATGTATGCATTTTACATGCATCAGAGCGCACCAGAAGAGTTTCATATGTCCGATGCTGGACGCCATGAAGACGAGGTGCACGCACGCTTTAGTGCCCCAGATAATCCACAACCAGCAGTTATCATCGATTCATCTCACAACAGAGGTGATGATGTGCACCCACAGGATGTTAATAGCCCCATCCGTTGTGTTGAGCCCTTACAGATTGCTCCCCCAGATCCCCAAAATATGTTTTCCCACCTTACTGGGATGATGTTCCATCATTTGAACTCTTTAGCCAGGGTGATCCGCTTAGGATGGATTCAGAACCACAGAGTTGCAAAACAAATGATCCTGCAGCAGCAGTTGTTGTTGAGACAATTCCTGCTGCTAAGGGAGCAACTGAAGGTATGTTATTTTTACTCTCATGTATGATGCGCAACATCTTATAGATTGCCATGCTTATTTTGGTTTTTCCTTTTTACCTTGCAGCACACCAGGCCAAAACAACAATTCTATCTAGTGAAGATGTCCTGATGCAGAATACAGGTGAAGCAACTGATGAAATGATGGAGGCTACAACGCCAGAAACGAACAACACCACAGGTTTGATAGATTTTTCAGACCTGATTTTTTTTTCGCTCTGTCCGACCCTAGCTTATGCTTCAATCGCTGTTGTGTGTCTATTTATGTGTTTCTGCAGATGGTGCCATCAATGAGTTGTCAGGAAAAAATGTCCGTCTTGGGATTGCAAGATTTGACAAGAAGAATAGGCACAAAAGGGCTGCAAAGGATGAGCCAGACACTCCAAAAATGAAGAAGATTAAGGTCTCTCAAGATGTGAACAGCTTGTATGACAAGTTTGTCGGACATGGGCGTCGCTTGAAGCAGCAAAAGAAGAAGAAAGATGCTATACCGTGAGTCCTTTATCCAAGTTCTTTTCAAACCATGCTCCTTTTGAACATTTAGTCTGCTACAATACAGTTCATTAATAGCTGCATTGTGTAATATTTTGTTGCTTCAACAATTGTCTCACTAACTGTGACCTTTTTTATTTTTTTGATTATTAAATGCTCCAATAGTAGTACACAGAAGCTATTTTAGATTCTTTAGTTTGCTTCTATGAACTTTTTTCTATGTACTGTTTACTCATTGTCTTGCTTTCCTGCAGAACCCCATTTGTTGAGAATGGTCGGACCCATTGCACGTACAGGAGCTTTCACGGGTGTCTAAGGCCCCGGCAAAGTCTCGACACACAAGTAATGGGGGTCTGGCTTGAGAAGTTTAACAAAGAATCAAGATTTCTTGCTGATAAAAATCCCAGAATACGCAAGAAGTATGCTTTTTCATGCTACATGACGGTTAGTACTCATCGTGTACTCTTCCATTCCTGCTCACTTAGGCCTTCTTTTTCGCTATTTTTTGTTGTCTAACTGCTTTTTGCTGCAAAACAGCTGAGGCTTTGTGTTGATCCAGAAGATTTTGATGCTAACGAGTGCATGAAGAGTTTAAAAACCAGAATTCGAAGTTCAAGTTACTCAAGATGATCTTGTGAGTTGTACTTCTCATACCATATTTTTTGCTTTTGTGTTTAGGTTCCCTTTTTTATCAAGCTGTAGTGACTAACCTTTTTTATCTTCGGTTATCATATGCTGCAAATGAAGCTTTACTTTGCCATTGTGAAGAACAATCACTGGGTTGTGTGCTGCATCAACATGATATATAAGCAGTTCCACATCTTTGACTCCTTAAGGACGTCCAAAAATCAAAGCACATTGGAAGAATCAGCAAATAACTTGGTTAGTTTTTTTGCTGCAGCATAATGGTTGCCTCATTTTTTCGCTCATTTAATATGTCATTTTGTTTTTATCCAATTAATACTACCAATCTTTTTATTTTGCTTTCGTAGTTCATAAATTGTTACAAACTAGTGGAGGAGTCCAAGGTTGCCAACATAGATTTCTCTCAATTCAAGCACACTACTATTGACCACCCACGGCAGAACACCATGTAAGTGTTGCAGCACTTCCAAATTCACATAGTATTTTCTGTCTATCGGGTTCATAAATATCAATTGGTCCATTTTTTGCTGCAGATATGATTGTGTGGGTTCTTCTGCATGCTTTTCATGGAGAATTTCAACGCTCGGATCATACTCGATTTTGACAAGGACGTTATCCCATCTTTCCGCAAGATTGTCGCAGCAAGTCTTATCGACGACGGAGAGATTGAAGGCGATCTATCGAAGACAATGGATGCTGATTTGGATTAGTTCATAGGCTACTTTTGCTTTCTTCAGTTTCATTTTGTAGTGCAAACTTGGTTTCTGGCGAACCGGGGGGATCAGTGTAATGCGGGTTTCAATGGATGATCGGCATGTGTAGCATGCTAGTTTTGGAGGATTAAACCTATTTGTAGCAGGATGATCAGCTTTTTTCTAGCTCGAATGTGCATTCCCATTGACTAATGTGCTATCTGTTGATGTTCTTCTCTTTTTGTTTAAATGGATGCTATTTTTAGTTATTCCTGTTTGCTATCAACATACTACTTTCATGCTACGATAATCCTGACACGATGCTACAAAGCAGACGCCACATACAATTTTTTTAAATTTGTTTTGCTACATATGGACTATATATATGCTCAAATAGAAGCAACTTCATGCTTCAAAAGGGAAATGGAACTGCTACAGAATCATTAACAACATACATGATCAGCACAAAAGGACATCAACATATATTTGCTACATAAACATTAATTTTTGGACTTCAACCAATATCTTCCTTTTAATATTGCTACCAAATAACTATAGTTTGCTGTCAACAACATTTTTTGCTTCACAATCAGCATTAAACCATGTTCTACTTCTAGTTCAGACAAACAATAACTAAGGACGAGTAAAAATGTTGTTCATATTTTTAAGTATTGCTCATTTACAAGTGAAGTATCTAGGTACAAAGTCCTTGTTTATCTCCGGAAGTGAGCTCTGCTTCCCTCGCCAACACCGCCTTCATGTATATGCATTCCTTCACTGTATGCCCCTCATCATAGCAGAATGGGCACTTTTTACCCTTTTCTGCCTCTTGGGCTTGCTCACATCCTTGTTTGCTACCTTCGGGGCAGCAGCTTTCTTCCGTTTCTTCACATTTGCTTCCTCACGTAGTTCAGTCAACGGTTTTCGTCGCTGCTCTTTCAATTTTGTGCGACCTTTAGGCTTTACCCTGGCAGGGTTTCTCAACATGCTACCATCATCATCACTTCATTTGCAGTACCCACGCCCTCAGCCTCATCAGTAGGAGCAACATTCTCAACCCCTTCTTGCTGCACATCATATCTGGCTCTTCTCATCGTAGCAACTAATTTAGCAGCTTCTTCCACCATGTTAGAAACAACCTCATAGGTATTATCCGCAAAGCATGCATCTGATGCTAGATCATTCATTTTCCTGCACAAGGCATTGTACTTTAGTGTGTTTGTGGAGGGATTCCAAATCTGATGCTACTTGTCCCAGGATGGTGTTGTTGCTGCACAAGACCACCGCCAAAGCATGTATCTTTCCGGAACCTGCTGCACGTTAAGTAGCACCATAACCCTGATGATGTGTGGGCATATCAGCCCACACATTTCAAATCCATTGCAGCCGCATGAATACAAGCCATCTTCAACAACCACTCGAACCCGGTATGTTTTTATATCAATCCCAGGGTTCGGAACAAGGTCGAAACACATGCCTTCTTCTTCTGCTTGTAAGGGATAGAACATTGTGGATGCATCAATCATTTTTTGGTACCTCTCAAAAACCTCCCTTGTGTAGAATTCAAGCCCTTGCTTCTCGATGGCGTAGCTGCAATTAGTTTTTGTTGGTGTTGCACAATATGTCAAAATATGCTACATTAACTGGATATTTTTGCAGTTACTTGGCAAGCATTTTTTATAGCAAGGGATTGTGTGTGTTTTTTTTTTTTTGCTCACCTTCCCCAAAGTGCTGCATTTGTGGCCTCCATTGTGAATCCCGAGTTGTCCTCACGGTCAATCATCAACACCTGGCACAATTCATATTGCTGCACAAAATTCCATATCGAATCACTTGGCCTGATCAATGTCTTGAAGTAGGAGTTGAGCCCTTCTGATCTACCAGTTGTGCTAGTAAATGGGAAGAAATTGTGTCTGAAAAACACTGGAGCCCATGTTGTCCTGGTATTCCACATATTCTGTAGGTGCTTGTTCCCAGTCATCTCAAATTGTAGCAGCATATGCTGCCAACATAGCTCAAATTCTTCTATAGTGTCAGTGCCATATATTGCTGCGTAGAAAGCATCGGCAAATGGACTACCATCGACCTCAAGTGGATTATGCGCAAGGCAAAGGTATGATCTTGATAGGCTTTCTATTTTACCGTTCTCGTGATGTTAGTGAGAGACCGGATTATAGGACAGTTAACCGTACTATCAAGAGGGGCTCTCGATCGAGTATCTTGATCGTATCGTTCGTGGAGAGCTCAAACCTTTGCATCCTTGCAATCATCTTTATTGGTTCTTATTTGGCTCTTATCGTGGTGTGGTCTTGGTGCTTGTCGTGCTCGTCATGACAAGGCTGAGTTCACCGAAAACGGTTTTCGTATGCGTGTGCCGGTCCATCCGTGCGGAAGGTTTAACTCTTCCATTTATTAGCAAAATCTCCCTTGCTTGGTTTCAATATTTCTGCTTTTTGTTGGGTAGCTCTTGTCGTCCTCTTTCCAACAAAATTGGATTCACCTCGATCGGAGTTTTCTTGCGAAAGTTATTCAGTTTCAGGATCTGTTGTTTTTCAGTGTCCGGTAGTACCGGGGTACTAGCCGGTAGTACCGGCCGGCCCATGGCCGGTAGTACCGGGCCTAGTACCGAGGCTACTTCCGCTTAAGTTTTTGAGCTTCTGTCTTTTTCCGGATGTGGCCCGGAAGTTCTTCCGGTAGTACCGGGTCAATCGGTACTACCGGGCCTTTTTCCGGAAGTACCGGTGCCCAGTGCCGGGCCCACTTCCGGGGCTACTTCCGCCTGTTTCGGGACGCTTCTGTCTCCGGCGTAAGTTGGCCCGGAAGTAGGTCTGGAACTACCGGGCCACCCGGAAGTACCGGGCTGTTTCCCGGAAGTTCCGGCCTCGCGGGTTTTCGCAGCTAGCCGTTGGTGGGCAGTTTTGTGTAGGGCGGTAGTACCGCCCTTTGGGCCGGTACTACCGGCCCTGCGCGAATCTGAGCCCAACGGCTAGATTTCTCGGGCCACCTATTTAAGGGGCCTTTCTTCCCCAATGGTTCCCCAACTACTTCAACCCTTTGCTCTCTCTTTCCTCCATTGTTTGACCTCGAAGAAGCTTGGGTTTCTCTCTATCCCTCCAATGATTCTTGCCCATCTTTAGGGATTCAAGAGAGGAGATCTAGATCTACATTTCCACCAAACAATCTCTCCTCTAAGTGAGGGGAACCCTTTGGATCTAGATCTTGGGATTCATTTGTTGAGTTCTTCTTAGTTCTTCCTCTCTTCTCCCCCCACAAGCATTAGTTACTTTTGGTGGGATTTGAGAGTGAAGGATTTGAGCACTTGTGCTCTTGCTCTTGCATTAGTTGCATCGGTTTGCTCTCTCCATGAAGATTCGTGGAAGTTGAAGGTTGAGAAGCTTGTTACTCTTGGGTGCATTGTGTTCCCAAGAGCTTGTGCCTCTTGGGTGCATTGTGTACCCTAGACGGTTTGGTGTGCCGTGAAGACTTCGAGTTGTGAAGCTTCGGGCAAGGTTTGGGAGCCCCCGATTGAGTTGTGGGTGTGTGCCCCAAGATTGTTGTAAAGGCTCCGGATTCCGCCTTGAAGGATTTCAATAGTGGAAGGTGAACCTAACCCTTAGGGTGAGGTTCATCGGAGAATAGGGTGAGGCCTTTTGTGGCATCTTGAGTAGGCCTTTTGTGGCGAGCTCACACCCCTCCAACGAGACGTACTCCCTTAACAAGGAGGAACTCGGGAATACATCCTCGTCTCCGCGTGCCTCGGTTATTTCTATACCCGAGCTCTTTACTTATGCAATTTACATTGTGATAGCCTTTGTGCTTGATGTCATATATATTGCTATCACCTTGTTGTTATATTGCTTAGCATAAGTTGTTGGTGCACATAGGTGAACCTAGTTTATTAGGTTGTTGGCTTGTTAATTCAAACACATAGTTTTATTCCGCAATTATCAAGCCTTAAACCGGAAAAGTTTTAATCGCCTATTCACCCCCTCCCCCTCTAGGTGACATCGCGACATTGTTTGTTCTTTCATTTAGGCCACATCATCACAGATCAAGGAGTGGCAACAGATGAGGAGAAGATCAAGGTCATGCAGCAATGGCCTGTACCCAAGACAATCAAAGAATTGAGGGGAATTCTGGGTCTGACAGGTTTCTACCGTAAATATGTGAAAGGATATGGAATTATTGTCAAGCCTCTGACATCATTGCTCAAGAAGAATTGTTTTGCCTGGTCTGAGGAGGCACAGGTGGCTTTTCATAGATTGAAACAGGCCATGTGCACTACTCCTGTCTTAGCAGTTCCAGATTTTTCCAAACCATTTTGTGTGGAAACTGATGCGTGTGCAACTGGTATTGGGGCAGTTTTGATGCAAGAAGGTCACCCATTGGCATTCTACAGCAAGGCATTGAGTGTCAACAATCAGAAACTGTCCATATATGAAAAAGAATTTTTAGCCATCATCATGGCTGTGGACAAGTGGAGGCAATATTTAGCAAGGGGTCCTTTTGTGATTAAAACGGACCACAAGAGTTTATGTAGTCTGCAGGATCAGACACTTGCAACTGAATTGAACAAAAGGCTATGGCCAAGTTGGCTGGTTTGAACTTCACCTTCCAGTATAAAAAGGGGCAGGAGAATGTGGTAGAAGATGCTCTGTCTCGGGTAGGACATGTCTTCAGTATGTATGCCATTTCTGCAGGGCAACCGATGTGGATTCAGGAGTTTTGAACTCGTATGCAGTGGATCCTCAGGCTCAGGAATTACTTAAGCAATTGGCAATTACTGGAGCAAGCACAGAAGGGTTTTCTTTGCAGCATGGACTGATCAAGTTGCACGACAAGGTGTGGATTGGGGCAAATACTGGGTTGCGAACCAAGATCATTCAAGCTTTTCATGCCAGTGCAATGGGGGGACATTCGGGAATGCAAGCAACTTACAAAAGAATCAAGAAAATCTTTTCCTGGACTGGACTCAAAACTGCAGTAGAAGATTTTGTTAGGCAATGTGGCGTATGTCAACAAGCTAAACATGAACATTGCACGTCACCTGGTCTACTACAGCCACTTAAAATTCCAGCAGGAGCTTGGCAGGACATTTCCATGGATTTCATTGAACGATTGCCTAAATCAGCTGGTTATGAGGTAATGCTGGTAGTTGTTGATCGTTTCACCAAATATGCACATTTCATCCCTTTGAAGCATCCTTACTCAGCAGCAACAGTAGCCAAGGCAGTGTTCAACTCTGTTATCAAACTGCATAGTTTTCCTTTGTCAATTGTGTCGGATAGAGACAAAGTTTTTACCAGCAATTTCTGCAAAGAGTTATTCAAGTTGTATGACACCAAACTGAACATGAGCAGTGCTTATCACCCTCAGTGATAGCCAAACAGAGAGAGTGAACCAATCGTTGGAAATGTATCTGAGGTGTGCCACTCATGACAACCCCAAGAACTGGTACAGTTGGCTAGCTATGGCTGAGTTCTGGTACAATACTTCCTATCATGCATCTATTGGTTGTTCTCCATTCCAGGCTTTGTACAATCATGAGCCACACTATGGACTGCTACCTGATTTGAACATTGTGGAAAATCAGGAGGTCAAGGATTTCCTTCAGGAAAGACAATCATGTTCAGACATGCTCAAGTTCCAACTCGAGAAGGCACAGTTGCGGCAAAAACATTATGCTGACAAGAACAGGAGTGAAAGAACTTTTCAAGTGGGGGAGAAGGTTTATTTGAAATTGCAACCGTATGCACAGAGCTCAGTGGCAAACAGGCCTTGCCCAAAACTGGCATTCAAATTCTATGGTCCATTTGAGGTGGAAGCAAGAGTTGGAGAAGTGGCTTATCGACTGAAATTACCAGCGCATAGCCAAATCCACCCGGTGTTTCATGTGTCACAGTTGAAACCATTTACACCTGACTATTCTCCAGTTTCCTCTGACTTACCTGTGCAGCTGGAGTTGGATGCATTAGAGGTTGTCCCTGAAGAAATACTGGATCGTCATCTCTCTAAGAAGGGCAACAAGGCTCAGTTACAGGTGCTTCTCAAGTGGACATCACTACCAGCCACGGCAGCAACATGGGAAGATTATGAGGTGGTGAAGCACCGATTTCCAAACGCACCAGCTTGACGGCAAGCTGGATCTTAAGGGGGCGGACCTGTAACACCTGGAGAGTGTATGTCTATTACCTGTGTGAGTTATTCCTGTATGTGGGCTGCATGTATGCGTGGGCCGTGGGCCGTGTGTTGTGGAGTGGGTCTCGGTAGCAACTGGCTATATATAGCAGTGCGTCCTGCGAGTTCGAACTATGAATTCAATGAATGAAAATCTATTCCCTACCCTGCTTTTCTCTCTTTCCTACCTACTCCCTTCCCAGTCCCGATCTCTCTCTGAAACCCTAGCTCCGGCGATCTCTTCCGCCGTGGGTATTACATCTCGGTGCTTCCGCCGGCCGATGAGGCCGCCTCCAGATGCCGCACTCTCCCCTTCGGAACCGCTCACCGTCGCCCATACCGCTCCAGTAGAATAGGTCCAAAAAATGCGGGAGTGGACCCCCTCGATTAGGAAGGACAAGATAAACCGTCGCAGCCAACTTAAAAAAGGGAAAAAAATGTCGCCGAGGTGCCAGAGTTACCGAAAGAGCCAGAGTTACCGCACCATGCCACACCCGAGGTGCCAAAGGTGCCGGAATTGCCACACCCCACCATGCCGGAGGTGCCAAAGCATGAACTACCACCATTGCCGAAAGCCGAGGTGCCAAATGTGCCGGAACTGCCACACCCCACCACGCCAGAGCTGCCTAAGCATGAACTTCCACCATTCCCCAAAGCCGAGATGCCCCCGAAGCCTGAGTTCCACTTCCCCGAGCCAGAGGCCAAACCATGATCGGACTAGCTACATGCCATATATGTTTGAAAATATGCATATGTGCAGCGTGTGTGATGAATATGTAAAGTGTATTGTACGTACATGTTGTTAGCTTGCGCTCTAGGTCGTGATGAGAAAGTGTTATGCCTGAGTGGTGTTGCATTCTGCAGCTGCTCGATCAGGTGTTTTTACATATATACACCATCTATACGATGTTCACATGAGTAATACACTTTATTCTTCGAGTTAAAGTATTTCTATATATTTTGTATTTGGAAGAGAAGGCCCGACACACCAGGTTTGATCCAAAGCTTAAGATAGCAAAGTTGTTATGGGGGTACCAGCTTACGTGTGGAGCTCAATTAGTGTCGCTAACAAAAAGCTACAGATACACAAGAAAATTAACAATAGCATGTAATGGTTTAGATTAAAAATTTAATGATATTAAATTTTGACAATAATATTTTAACATTCGACTGCTCCCTAGACCCAAGTCGATTAGAATTCTTGACATCCCTGTCGAGAAACATAAAAAGAAATTAGTGAAGCATAAATCTTTACTAGAGTAAAACACATAGTCTCGATCGACTAAAGTAAAAGGACGGAAAATAAAATTCAGTAACAAATAAAAAAAGTAAGAAAAAATTATTTGGTCATAACATAAACAAGTGGCACATTGAAGAAATGTGCAACTAGTGTATATTTGAGTGCAACCCATCAAATGAAGATTTAAAACCCAAATAAATTATCAAAATGTAAGAAAACATATTCTTCGAGCTAAAGTATTTGTATATATTTTTTTATTTGGAAATCTTAAGGTAGCAAAGTTGTTATACGGGTACCATCTTATGTGTGTGGATCTTAATTACGCTAACAAAAAGGTACACATACACAAGCAAGTTAACAATAGCATGTAATGGTTTAGATTTAAAATGTCATAATATTAAATTTTAACATTCGACTGCTCCCTAGTCAATTGGAATTTATTTACATCCCTACCGAGAAACATAAAAAAAAACAGTGACACATAAAATCGTTACCACAGTAAAAGCACATAATCTCATAGGCCAAAGTAAAAGGAAGAAAGATAAAATTCAATAAAAAATGAAAAGATAGTGAGAAAAATCATTTGCAAGTTGAAAATGTGCAACTATGTATATTTGAAGTGCAACCGACAAACTAAAGATTTGCAACCCAAATAAATAACCGAAATATTTAAGTAGTGTCAGAAAAAAAATATTGCACATTTAAGTACCATGTTAAACGTTAAAAAACACTTATGGCACATTTTGTATTGTGCAATTGGTCAAGATTAAAAGTGCAGAGGATAAAAAACTACTGATTTCTCAAAAAGAAGAAATAAATTAACTACATAAAAATGAAATTATTGGAATTTAAGTAAAATCCAGTATATTCATGACGAAAAGATAAACTTTTGACTGCAACCGTATATTTAGTATGAATGATTTTGGTGAGGGATATGAAAATAATTAAAGGTGAGATGGGTACATTTGTGCTTGTTTAACTCTTGACAAAGACAATTTTGATCGGTGTAGTTTGACTTGGGACTATGGATTTACTTGGTAGTGACATATTATGGTTAAGGTGATGTAGTTTTTTAAATATGTCCTTTCCATTATTTTCTCAACATGCAAATGGAGACAATGATCACATTACATGCCATCTTTAGTCGAGGAGAGAAGAAAAAAATTACCGGATGAAAAGAGAGTTTTAGGTAGATATTCCCAACAAAATAATGAAATGTTTACGAGTTATGAGCCCATGTGAAAATAATATTACAATAATCATAACACAATGAGTAGTCAAATTTAAATGGTAAAACTAAGATATATTTACTCAAATTTCAAACCAAAATTTTGTGGAAAATCAATCTCACACGCATTCATAAGAAAACTCAACATATTATTTTCAACAAACTTCATCTTTGGTTCCAAAATATGTAATAACAATATAATTATCATGGCGCAT
Source organism: Puccinellia tenuiflora (assembly GCA_012064385.1). Taxonomy (NCBI): domain Eukaryota; kingdom Viridiplantae; phylum Streptophyta; class Magnoliopsida; order Poales; family Poaceae; genus Puccinellia; species Puccinellia tenuiflora. The sequence continues at coordinate 92,883 of QRDG01002424.1, read as the reverse complement.
ACCTACATATTAAAACTATCTATTCCACCTAGGTGACAAAACAATTTAAACCTCAAATGCAGGTGGGAATATTTGCTTTAACTCGAGATTTATGGAACAATATAAATGTTTTTTTTTACCAAGACAAGAGTCTCATGCTATTTGTAGGTCATACTAGAGGTTACTGAAAGATCCGCACTTTTAAAAAAAAATGCGGATTCAGCTTGAATAAATGTGTAATTATACTAATTGTTTAGATTTGAAGCATAAATTCTAAATATGTTGGGCTCAAATAAGTATACCAACAAACACTTAAGCTTAACAAGAAAAGGCACAAGATATATCGCAAGTGATAAGCAACCTATCAGAAGATCTATGATTTTAAGCACGAAGACTATCACAACGAAATAAATTTAAATTCCGTGGACCCCTAGTATCATTCAATTTGAATACCTCCCTGCTTTTGATCACTTTGATTGGGTTTGATTACACTAGTTGCCGCGTGGTTGCGATAGCAATCACTCCCACACAATTGAGAAATGTTACTCTAAGAGAGGCAATAGTTGTTAGATCTCCCTCTAACCCAGAATAGCCGTGTGTATAGATTTTGTCTTATGTCTAAAGAATTCTTAAGTTTGACCGATTTATAGAGAAGTAGCAACATTTATACATAAAATTAATATCACTAGATCTATCTTGAAATATAGTTTATAATATATCAATTTCATGTCATAAATATTGATGTACTTTTTGTAAAGTTGGTCAAACCTAAAGTAGCTTGACTTAGAGGGAAAACAAAAAAAACATATATACTGGACGGAGGGGGAATTTAGTTTAAGTGGAATGCTTGGTGGCACCGGTTAGCTAACTTAAGTGGTCCAGCCGTAACATGCTCATACCAATGCCTGAAATGAAAGCGTCCAAAAATACAACATTGGGTCCGATTGGATTAGAGATATTTTTATGTGTTATCCGGTATTCAGCTCCACCTTAATCAACTTTGAGCTAAATATGAGGATCACACAAAAGTTACAGCATTCATGCGGGGGTTAATGATAGTTGAGAATTAAGTTAGTGATCACTCAAGTATAATTTATGGGAAACGCTACGGTACCTCCGGGGGCACGGCGCGTCCGAACGTCCTGCGTGCTGCTGATCCAACCGTCCACTGGAGCTCCACGTGTCAGCTGTCTACGCGACCCAGAAGCCCCCAACTACTTTTGCTGCAGACCGAGTCTAGGCATTTCCGGGGCGGCGGTTTTGCTGCGACGCTGAGGCGACGGTGGGGAGCGACCCGCGCCGCCGCCGATTCGCTGCGACCGGCCGGGCGAGAGACCGCGCCGCGACCGGATCTACTACGGCGAGCCCCCGGCCTCACTTCTCCCCCCCCCCCCCCCCCCCCCCCCTTCTCGGGCATTTTTCTGCCGGCGAAGCGCGACCACCGAGCTGCGTCGCCGTGGGTGCTGCGAATCGAGGAACGCGGCGACTTCGGTGCTTCGATTCCTAACATTCCGGTTAGTGTGCTATCCGTACCTTCCCCGCGCCCCTCCTCGCTGTAGTTGCGTGCTAATTTCTCTTCTCCCCCATGTATGTTCGTGTGCAGGTAGCAGCTTGTACGGGGGAGTCACCGACGACGTCTGCTGTGAGGAAACCATTAGGTTGTTCGAACAACCATGGCGGTGAGTTCTCCTAGCTCACCTAGATCATTTTTTTCTGTCGCCCATGTCTATGTTCAGCAGTAAGATAGGGTTTCAGTAGCAACTTAGCAGTAGGCTATGGTTCCATGGATTTGAAATTGTTGATTCGGCAGTACATGTACATGGACTGGAACTAGCTTTTATCAGGGGTGAATTTTTAGTGCTAATTGTCTGCTTATTTGGGTGCTGCAATAGTTATGGTCATTTGCACTTTTTTTGTTAATGCTCTCTGCTATGTTCATCTGATTTGTCGTTATGTTCATCTTGTTTTTACTGTAAATGTAGCTTCTTCAGAAGTGTTTTTGTTGCCTGAAATGCATTGGATATTTTATTTTGCTACAATGCAGGATGTTTCGTGGCTTTCAAAGGATCGTTTCGCAGCAAAGCGTTTGCGTAGCATTGCTGATGAGTTAGGCGCTCCCAAGAGAGCTATAATTGAGAAGCACGGTGCGTTCAGGTCTCTGCTTAATGTGTCACCCTTCAACGTACCCAATGAGTTGATTGATTTCATTGCAGTCAACACAGATCATCAGTTGTGTGAATTCAATTAGCGCAACAAAAGAATAGTGTTTACCAAGGATATGGTGAAGAAAGTGTTTAATCTGCGTTCAGGCAACAAGCCGGTTGTGCTGTTGGGAAAGAGCGATCAGTCTGATCTGCGGGATTATTACAAAGGTGGTCTGGTGAGGCTACCTATCATCAATGCACAGAACATGCTGAAGAATTGCCCTGTGGAAGATGAGGATGCCATAATTAGAACCTGGGACCTGTTGTGCGTGGCAACGGTGCTGAACCCTGGCAGCGCCAATATGATGTGCTTGGAGTACATTGGTAGCATGGGTGACCCAAAAAAGACGGCTGAGTATGCATGGGATGAGCATATACTGGACGTAGTGATGAAGCATGTGAAAAAAATTCAGAAGAAGAAGCTACAGCCGTTGTCGATGGAGGAGGGTGCTAAGCATGATTTCTGGATATCTGGGCCAATGCCATTGCTTGCTGTAAGTTTGTCTTTTGAGTTACATTGTTTTGCTACACATATTTTCTATCATGTATTTGTTGCATTATGTTTTCAGGTTGGCGACTTACATTTGTTTTTTCTGGTTGTGGTAGATTGTCTATATGGATCACCTGGATTTCCCACCCAACGAGCACATGATTGACTACTCCTTGCCTAGAGCATGCTTTGTCACCAGCAGCGACTTTGCTTTTGTAGCATCCACTGATCTTGATAAGAAGATTCTGAGGAATAGGACCATCTTTGGGAGGCGCCCGGTAAGTCACTGACCAGGCATTTGTATGTTTTTTAGGCGGCCATGTGTGCAAAACCATCACATGATTTTCTATGCTCTTTTCATATGTGTCCAGTTCCTAGATCCATCACAAACTCCATATCAAATTGTTCCTGACAATGCACATGTTGGAGAAGCTGACGTAAATCCATCTGCATCTTTGAATGAATGGCTTGTGCCTCCTAGCAGTCAGGAAAATGAGGTATGTTTTTCTGTAGCAAATCTTTTTTTGTTGCTGCATTAGATTTGTAGATTTGCTATTTTAATTTTATGCATTTGCTAACCTTATAACCTGATATTCAGGACCTATCATTTTCTATTTGATGTATTAATCATTTTATTTTGCTGTAGTAGGTATGTAGATTTGCTATTTTAATGTTATAAGCTTGCTAATTTTATACATTAGCATGTGCTACGACCTTTTTTATAATTTGCTAATTTGCTCTATCATAAAATGCATTTTTTTGTTGTTGCATTGAAAATTTTATCTTGCTATTTTTAGCTGTTATACCATGCTTCACCATTTTATTTTTTATATGATCTTTTCTTCTTACTGGTCAGGTTCCCTCTGGTCAGGTTCCCCCTCGGTTCAAGGAAGTGTATGACAAGCATAAGACCCTTTTTGCTGCTGAACTTGATGCATACATGAAGACTTTTGCTACAGGGGTGAAAGCCTTGCAGTCACAACGCATGTGTAGTCTGCTGGTTGACATACATGATGCTATGAGGGTAGGTGCTGGACCCAGCGTTGTGTTCTCGACCGATGCTGCACCGGACAACGATAAAGACATGCACGACAATGATGGATCGCAGCAGAATGAGGGCGCTACAAAAGAGGGTGGTGCAACAGAGGGTGAGGGGACTGAGGTAGAAAAAGATGTTGATTGCAACGGGAGTGCACCAGAAGAGTTTCATATGTCCGATGCTGGACGCCATGAAGACGAGGTGCACGCACGCTTTAGTGCCCCAGATAATCCACAACCAGCAGTTATCATCGATTCATCTCACAGCAGAGGTGATGATGTGCACCCACAGGATGTTAATAGCCCCATCCGTTGTGTTGAGCCCTTACAGATTGCTCCCCCAGATCCCCAAAATATGTTTTTCCCACCTTACTGGGATGATGTTCCATCATTTGAGCTCTTTAGCCAGGGTGATCCGCTTAGGACGGATTCAGACCCACAGGGTTGAAAAACAAATGATCTTGCAGCAGCAGTTGTTGTTGAGACAATTCCTGCTGCTAAGGGAGCAACTGAAGGTATGTTATTTTTACTCTCATGTATGATGCGCAACATCTTCTAGATTGCCATGCTTATTTCGGTTTTTCCTTTTTTTACCTTGCAGCACACCAGGCCAAAACAACAATTCTATCTAGTGAAGATGTCCTGATGCAGAATACAGGTGAAGCAACTGATGAAATGATGGAGGCTACAATGCCAGAAACGACCAACACCACGGGTTTGATAGATTATTCAGACCTGATTTTTTTCGCTCTGTCCGACCCTAACTTATGCTTCAATCGTTGCTGTGTGTCTATTTATGTGTTTCTGCAGATGGTGCCATCAATGAGCTATCAGGAAAAATGTCCGTATTGGGATTGCAACATTTGACAAGAAGAATAGGCACAAAAGGGTTGCAAAGGATGAGCCAGACACTCCAAAAATGAAGAAGATTAAGGTCTCTCAAGATGTGAACAGCTTGTATGACAAGTTTGTCGGACATGGGCGTCGCTTGAAGCAGCAAAAGAAGACGAAAGATGCTATATTGTGAGTCCTTTATCCAAGTTCTTTTCAAACCATGCTCCTTTTGAACATTTAGTCTGCTACAATATTGTTCATTAATAGTTGCATTGTGTAATATTCTGTTGCTTCAACAATTGTTTCGTTAACTGTGACCTTTTTCATTTTTTTGATTATTAGATGCTCCAATAGTAGTACACAGAAGCTATTTTAGATTCTTTAGTTTGCTTCTATGTACTGTTTATTCATTGTCTTGCTTTCCTGCAGAACCCCATTTGTTGAGATTGGTCGGACCCATTGCACGTACAAGAGCTTTCACGGGTGTCTAAGGCCCCGGCAAAGTCTCGACACACAAGTAATGGGGGTCTGGCTTGAGAAGTTTAACAAAGAATCAAGATTTCTTGCTGATAAAAATCCCAGAATACGCAAGAAGTACGCTTTTTCATGCTACATGACGGTTAGTTACTCATCGTGTACTCTTCCATTCCTGCTCACTGAGGCCTTCTTTTTTCGCTATTTTTCGTTGTCTAACTGCTTTTTGCTGCAAAACAGCTGAGGCTTTGTGTTGATCCAGAAGATTTTGACGCTAACGAGTGCATGAAAGAGTTTAAAAACCAGAATTCGAAGTTCAAGTTACTCAAAGATGATCTTGTGAGTTGTACTTCTCATACCATATTTTTTGCTTTTGTGTTTAGGTTCCCTTTTTTATCAAGCTGTAGTGACTAACCTTTTTATCTTCGGTTATCATATGCTGCAAATGAAGCTTTACTTTGCCATTGTGAAGAACAATCACTGGGTTGTGTGCTGCATCAACATGATATATAAGCAGTTCCACATCTTTGACTCCTTAAGGACGTCCAAAAATCAAAGCACATTGGAAGAATCAGCAAATAACTTGGTTAGTTTTTTTGCTGCAGCATAATGGTTGCCTCATTTGTTCGCTCATTTAATTTGTCATTTTTGTTTTTATCCAATTAAAACTACCAATCTTTTTATTTTGCTTCTGTAGTTCATAAATTTTGCAAAACTAGTGGAGGAGTCCAAGGTTGCCAACATAGATTTCTCTCAATTCAAGCACACTACTATTGACCACCCACAGCAGAACAGCATGTAAGTGTTGCAGCACTTCCAAATTCACATAGTATTTTCTGTCTATTGGGTTCATAAATATCAATTGGTCCATTTTTTCTGCAGATATGATCGTGGGTTCTTCTGCATGCTTTTCATGGAGAATTTCAACGCTCGGATCATGCTCGATTTTGACAAGGACGTTATCCCATCTTTCCGCAAGATTGTCGCAGCAAGTCTTATCGACGGCAGAGATAATGAAGGCGATCTATCGAAGACAATGGATGCTGATTTGTATTAGTTCATAGGCTACTTTTGCTTTATTCAGTTTCATTTTGTAGTGCAAACTTGGTTTCTGGCGAACCGGGGCGATCAGTGTAATGCGGTTTCAATGGATGATCAGCATGTGTAGCATGCTAGTTTTGGAGGATTAAACCTATTTGTAGCAGGATGGTCAGCTTTTTTCTAGCTCGAATGTGCTTTCCCATTGACTAATGTGCTATCTGTTGATGTTCTTCTCTTTTTGTTTAACTGGATGCTATTTTTAGTTATTCCTGTTTGCTATCAACATACTACTTTCATGCTACGATAATACTAACACGATGCTACAAAGCAGACGCCACATACAATTTTTTTAAAATTTGTTTTGCTACATATGGACTATATATATGCTCAAATAGAAGCAACCTCATGCTTCAAAAGGGAAATGGAACTGCTACAGAATCATTAACAACATACATGATCAGCACAAAAGGACATCAATATATATTTGCTACATAAACATTAATTTTTGGACTTCAACCAATATCTTCCTTTTAATATTGCTACCAAATAACTATAGTTTGCTGTCAACAACATTTTTTGCTTCACAATCAGCATTAAACCATGTTCTGCTTCTAGTTCAGACAAACAATAACTAAGGACGTGTAAAATGTTGTTCATATTTTTAAGTATTGCTCATTTACAAGTGAAGTATCTAGGTACAAAGTCCTTGTTTATCTCCGGAAGCGAGCTCTGCTTCCCTCGCCAGCACCGCATTCATGTATATGCATTCCTTCACTGTATGCCCCTCATCATAGCAGAATGGGCACTTTTTACCCTTTTCTGCCTCTTGGGCTTGCTCACATCCTTGTTTGCTACCTTCGGGGCAGCAGCTTTCTTCCGTTTCTTCACATTTGCTTCCTCACGTAGTTCAGTCAACGGTTTTCGTCGCTGCTCTTTCAATTTTGGGCGACCTTTAGGTTTTACCCTGGCAGGGTTTCTCAACATTCTACCATCATCATCATCTTCATTTGCAGTACCCACGCCCTCAGCCTCATCAGTAGGAGCAACATTCTCAACCCCTTCTTGCTACACATCATATCTGGCTCTTCTCATCGTAGCAACTAATTTAGCAGCTTCTTCCACCATGTTAGAAACAACCTCATAGGTATTATCCGCAAAGCATGCATCTGATGCTAGATCATTCATTTTCCTGCACAAGGCATTGTACTTTAGTGTGTTTGTGGAGGGATTCCAAATCTGATGCTACTTGTCCCAGGATGAGGAGCAGGTGTTGTTGCTGCACAAGACCACCGCCAAAGCATGTATCTTTCCGGAACCTGCTGCACGTTAAGTAGCACCATAACCCTGATGATGTGTGGGCATATCAGCCCACACATTTCAAATCCATTGCAGCCGCATGAATACAAGCCATCTTCAACAACCACTCGAACCCGGTATGTTTTTATATCAATCCCAGGGTTCGGAACAAGGTCGAAACACATGCCTTCTTCTTCTGCTTGTAAGGGATAGAACATTGTGGACGCAGCAATCATTTTTTGGTACCTCTCGAAAACCTCCCTTGTGTAGAATTCAAGCCCTTGCTTCTCGATGGCGTAGCTGCAATTAGTTTTTTGTTGGTGTTGCACAATATGTCAAAATATGCTACATTAACTGGATATTTTTGCAGTTACTTGGCAAACATTTTTTATAGTAAGGGATTGTGTGTTTTTGTTTTGCTCACCTTCCCCAAAGTGCTGTATTTGTGGCCTCCATTGTGAATCCCGAGTTGTCCTCGCGGTCAAGCATCAACACCTGGCACAATTCATATTGCTGCACAAAATTCCATATCGAATCACTTGGCCTGATCAATGTCTTGAAGTAGGAGTTGAGCCCTTCTGATCTACCAGTTGTGCTAGTAAATGGGAAGAAATTGTGTCTGAAATACACTGGAGCGCGCCCATGTTGTCCTGGTCTTCCACATATTCTGTAGGTGCTTGTTCCTAGTCATCTCAAATTGTAGCAGCATATGCTGCCAACATATCTCAAATTCTTCTATAGTGTCAATGCCATATATTGCTACGTAGAAAGCATCAGCAAATGGACTGCCATTTGCCATGTTCCTACCCAGTTTTTTCTTTGCTAGGTTCAGAATATGATAGATGCAGCACCTATGCACTGTGTTTGGAAATACCTCAGAGATCGCAGCGGCCATTGCTTGGTCCTGATCGGTCATTATGTGTTCAGGTGATAACCCATCCATTGCCTACATCCATTTTTGGAAAACCCATCTAAATGTTTCAATCTTTTCATCTGGCAGCAAAGCACAACCTAGAACAACTGTGTGCATGTGATTGTTGATCCCGACAATAGGGGCAAAGGGCATATTGTATCTGTTGGTGCAAAAAGTTGTGTCGAAGAACACACAGTCTTTGTACTTCGGATACAAAGATCTCGTCCTCCCATCAACCCAGAAAAGAGCCCTGACAGCATTGTTCTCGTCAATTTGGGTAGCATAGAAGAAACCAGGGTCTTTGGCATGTCTCTGTTCAAAGTAGCTGATCGTCATACTCATGTCATGTAGTGTGACTGATTGCTACTGATGAAGAGTTGGGTGGTGCCCCAAGCGAAGGCGGAGATGTAGCAAGCAGCAGTTTTCCCTCGATAACGAACCGAGATTTATCGAACCAGTAGGACCTTGAAATCAACAACAAAGTGAATGTTGAAGATCTCTGGTGCTTAATCTTCAACAGACATGGACCTGCACACACTCAACCAAAATACTTTGCCCCCAACAGCGGAAAGGTTGTCAATCTTTCCGGTCTTGCAGAAAACAAAGCGGTTAATTGTATAGTGAAATAGATGAAATATGAAAATGGACCAGTGGAGTAATGATGATGAAAAGTGATGAATAAAGGTTGCAATTAATGTAAAAATATGGACCGGGGCCATGGGTTCACTAGTGGAGTCTCTCAAGTAAATAAAACAATCATATGATGGGTAAACAAATTACAGCTGGGCAATTGACAAGATTATAACACAAACTTAATCTAGCTATGACAAATAGAACATGATAATATTTAAGTAGGCATCACGACAATGAATAAAGACCGTTGAGTCCAACTGCATCTTTGTCTAAAAAGTCCACCGTGGGATCGCTATCCAGCCTGTCACCCATCGGTATTAAGTTGCAAGTAATAGACATTTGCATTAAGTAAAGCGCATGAAGTAAGCAATACTAATATCAAAAGAAACATTAACACCGCTGTTTTACCCTTAGTAGCAACGGCACACCCTCGCCCTTAGACGTTTCTGTCACTCGTGCCCAGGAATAAAAGGGGGCATGAACCCACTATCTAGCATAAATACCCTCTCTTGGAGATACACACAATCACTTGGCCAAAGTAACTACGCACATCGAAGAGCATGCAAGAACATAAATCAACATATAAGAATCATGCACAATCTGATCATAACTTTATAATCCATCGGATCCCAGCAAACACATCACATAGCATTACAATAATCGATCTTGATCATGTTAGGCAGCTCACAAGATCATAAGACATGAAGCACAAGAGAGACAAACTACCATCTAGCTACTGCCATGGACCCATGGTCCAAGGTGGGACTACTCACAAATCATCCCGGAGGAAGGCATGGCAATGAAGAGCCCTCCGGGATAGATCTCCCCTCCGGCAGAGTGCCGGGATCTGAAGGGGTCGCAGCATAGAAAACAAAAAAAATTCCTACGCGGCAAGCGGAATAAACCCCAAGGATCTAGATCTACGAGATGAAGATAGCGAAGGTGAGATCCAATCTCTTACCCTTGAAGATCAACAAACGCGTTTTGTCGGTGCAGGGGTTGGCTAGTCGATCCCCGCAACTAGACTCGTCTAGTCGCGAGGAGATGTATTATCCTCGAGATCCAATCCGGTGAAGTGCAGCAATGGGCAGCACCTCCGCGGTGTCCACACGTACGGCTCGATGAAAACGTCAACTCCTTGATCCTGCAAGCGAGAGGACATGGCCTTGATGATCTCAGCAGCACGACGGTAGTGCCGGTGACGATGACGAACTCCACGCGCGAGGCTTCGCCAAACCAAGCGAGAGGAGAGGGTGAGGAGGAGGTGGCACAGCAGCCCTTCGGGGAGGGGTGGTGCGGCAGCTCTAGGAGGAGGAGAGGCGGCGGCAGCCCTTCGGAGAGGGGTGGCACGGCTAGGATTTAGGTGGAGGGAGGTGGTGCGGCTGGGGTACTTGGGGAGGCAGCACAAGGGTATGCCGCACCCCTCCCCTCCCCACCTTATATAGGTGGCCGGGCTAGGGTTAGGGCAGGGGCCGGCCAGCCCCCTTGCTTGCCCCCAAGTTGGAGTCCATCTAGGACTCCTCCTTGGGCCCCTTTCCTAAAGGGTGGAGGGCCCAACTCCTAGTCCAACTAGGAGTGGGATTCCCCCCCTTTTCCTAGCCGCATGAGCCCATGTGGGCCTAGGTGGTGCGGCACACCAAGGTGGTGGCTGCACCCCTATGGTCCATGTGGGTCCATCTAGACACTTCTAGAACCTTCCGGAACCTTTTCCGGTACCCTGCAAAAATTTCCGGAACTTTTCCAAAACCTCCGAAAACCACTTTCCATATATGAATCTTATTCTCCGGACTCCTCCGGAACTCCTCGTGACGTCCGGGATCCCATCCGAGACTCCGAATCACCATTCGTTCATTTCATCATTTAATTCATCGCAAAACCTAATTTNGAGTACTCACCAGGGACCTGATTGCATTTGAGTTTTCTGTTTCAGGGACTTGATTGCTTTTTTGAAATATTTGGCAGGGCTCAGTTCATACGGGCTACCAAACAAGCTCTCAACTCAGCACAGCTCACCTCATACGGGCTACCAAACACAACACATAAAAACACACTTGTACCTAGTCAGCATAGCTAGGGTGGGCATGTATGAGATGAGAAAGTCCATACGGGCTACCAAACACACCCTTAGGGTCTCTCAGGATGTGAACAGCTTGTATGACAAGTTTGTCGGACATGGGCGTCGCTTGAAGCAGCAAAAGAAGAAGAAAGATGCTATACCGTGAGTCATTTATCCAAGTTCTTTTCAAACCATGCTCCTTTTGACCATTTAGTCTGCTACAATATTGTTCATTAATAGCTGCATTGCGTAATTTTCTGGGGCTTCAACAATTGTCTCATTAACTGTGACCTTTTTCATTTTTTTGATTATTAGATGCTCCAATAGTAGTACACAGAAGCTATTTTAGTTTCTTTAGTTTGCTTCTATGTACTTTTTTCTATGTACTGTTTACTCATTGTCTTGCTTTCCTGCAGAACCCCATTTGTTGAGATTGGTCGGACCCATTGCACGTACAAGAGCTTTCACGGGTGTCTAAGGCCCCGCAAAGTCTCGACACACAAGTAATGGGGGTCTGGCTTGAGAAGTTTAACAAAGAATTATTGCTGATAAAAATCCCAGAATACGCAAGAAGTACGCTTTTTCATGCTACATGACGGTTAGTTACTCATCTTGTACTCTTCCATTCCTGCTCACTGAGGCCTTCTTTTTTCGCTATTTTTCGTTGTCTAACTGCTTTTTGCTGCAAAACAGCTGAGGCTTTGTGTTGATCCAGAAGATTTTGACGCTAACGAGTGCATGAAAGAGTTTAAAAACCAGAATTCGAAGTTCAAGTTACTCAAAGATGATCTTGTGAGTTGTACTTCTCATACCATATTTTTTGCTTTTGTGTTTAGGTTCCCTTTTTATCAAGCTGTAGTGACTAACCTTTTTTATCTTCGGTTATCATATGCTGCAAATGAAGCTTTACTTTGCCATTGTGAAGAACAATCACTGGGTTGTGTGCTGCATCAACATGATATATAAGCAGTTCCACATCTTTGACTCCTTAAGGACGTCCAAAAATCAAAGCACATTGGAAGAATCAGCAAATAACTTGGTTAGTTTTTTTGTTGCATCATAATGGTTGCCTCATTTGTTCGCTCATTTAATTTGTCCTTTTTGTTTTTATCCAATTAAAACTACCAATCTTTTTATTTTTCTTTTGTAGTTCACAAATTTTGCAAAACTAGTGGAGGAGTCCAAGGTTGCCAATATAGATTTCTCTCAATTCAAGCACAGTACTATTGACCACCCACAGCAGAACACCATGTAAGTGTTGCAGCACTTCCAAATTCACATAGCATTTTTTGTCTATCAGGTTCATAAATATCGATTGGTCCATTTTTTTTGGCAGATATGATTGTGGGTTCTTCTGCATGCTTTTCATGGAGAATTTCAACGCTCGGATCATGCTCGATTTTGACAAGGACGCTATCCCATCTTTCCGCAAGATTGTCGCAGCAAGTCTTATCGACGGCAGAGAGAATGAAGGCGATCTATCGAAGATAATGGATGCTGATTTGGATTAGTTCATAGGCTACTTTTGCTTTCTTCAGTTTCATTTTGTAGTGCAAACTTGGTTTCTGGCGAACCGGGATGATCAGTGTAATGCGGGTTTCAATGGATGATCAGCATTTGTAGCATGCTAGTTTTGGAGGATTAAACCTGTTTGTAGCAGGATGATCACTTGCTAGTTTTCTAGCTCGAATGTGCTTTCCCATTGACAAATGTGCTATTTGTTGATTTTCTTCTCTTTTTGTTTAACTGGATGCTATTTTTAGTTATTCCTGTTTGCTATCAACATACTACTTTCATGCTACGATAATCCTGACACGATACTACAAAGCAGATGCCACATACAATTTTTTTAAATTTGTTTTGCTACATATGGACTATACATATGCTCAAATAGAAGCAACTTCATGCTTCAAAAGGGAAATGGAAGTGCTACAGAATCATTAACAACATACTCAAACATATATTTGCTACATAAACATTAATTTTTGGACTTCAACCAACATCTTCCTTTTAATATTGCTACCAACCCAGAAAAACTGCTTCAAATAACTGTAGTTTGCTGCCAACAACATTTTTTTGCTTCACAATCAGCATAAAACAATGTTCTGCTTCTAGTTCAGACAAACAATAACTAAGAACGAGTAAAAATGTTGTTCATATTTTCAGTTTTGCTCATTTACAAGTGAAGTATCTAGGTACAAAGTCCTTGTCTAGCTCCGGAAGCGAGCTCTGCTTCCCTCGCCAGTACTGCCTTCATGTATATGCATTCCTTCACTGTATGCCCCTCATCATAGCAGAATGGGCACTTTTTTACCATTTTCTGCCTCTTGGGTTTGCTCACATCCTTGTTTGCTACCTTCGGGGCGGCAGCTTTCTTCCGTTTCTTCACATTTGCTTCCTCACGTAGTTCAGTCAACGGTTTGCGTCGCTGCTCTTTCAATTTTGGGTGACCTTTAGGTTTTACCCTGGCAGGGTTTCTCAACATGCTACCATCGTCATCATCTTCATTTGCAGTACCCACGCCCTCAGCCTCATCAGTAGGAGCAGCATTCTCAACCCCTTCTTGCTGCACATCATATCGGGCTCTTCTCATCGTAGCAACTAATTTAGCAGCTTCTTCCACCATGTTAGAAACAACCTCATAGGTATTATCCGCAAAGCATGCATCTAATGCTAGATCATTCATTTTCCTGCACAAGGCATTGTACTTTAGTGTGTTTGTGGGAGGGATTCCAAATCGGATGCTACTTGTCCCAGGCTGAGGAGCAGGTGTTGTTGCTGCACAAGACCACTGCCAAAGCATGTATCTTTCCGGAACCTGCTGCACGTTAAGTAGCACCATAACCCTGATGATGTGTGGGCATATCAGCCCACACATTTCAAAACCATTGCAGCCGCATGAATACAAGCCATCTTCAACAACCACTCGAACCCGATATGTTTTCATATCAATCCCAGGGTTCGGAACAAGGTCGAAACACATGCCTTCTTCTTCTGCTTGTAAGGGATAGAACATTGTGGACGTAGCAATCATTTTTTGGTACCTCTCGAAAACCTCCCTTGTGTAGAATTCAAGCCCTTGCTTCTCGATGGCGTAGCTGCAATAAGTTTTTTGTTGGTGTTGCACAATATGTCAAAATATGCTACATTAACTGGATATTTTTGCAGCTACTTGGCAAACATTTTTTATAGTAAGGGATTGTGTGTTTTTGTTTTGCTCACCTTCCCCAAAGTGCTGCATTTGTGGCCTCCATTGTGAATCCCGAGTTGTCCTCATGGTCAAGCATCAACACCTGGCACAATTCATATTGCTGCACAAAATTCCATATCGAATCACTTGGCCTGATCAACGTCTTGAAGTAGGAGTTGAGCCCTTCTGATCTACCAGTTGTGCTAGTAAATGGGAAGAAATTATGTCTGAAATACACTGGAGCCCATGTTGTCCTGGTCTTCCACATATTCTGTAGGTGCTTGTTCCCAGTCATCTCAAATTGTAGCAGCATATGCTGCCAACATAGCTCAAATTCTTCTATATATAGTGTAAGTGCCATATATTGCTGCGTAGAAAGCATCAACAAATGGACTCCCATCTGCCATGTTCCTGCCCAGTTTTTTCTTTGCTAGGTTCAGAATATGATAGATGCAGCACCTATGCACTGTGTTTGGAAATACCTCGGAGATCGCAGCGGCCATTGCTTGGTCCTGATCAGTCATTATGTGTTCAGGTGATAACCCATCCATTTCCTGCATCCATTTCTGGAAGACCCATCTGAATGTTTCAATCTTTTCATCTGGCAGCAAAGCACAACCTAGAACAACTGTGTGTGTGTGATTGTTGATCCCGACAATAGGGGCAAAGGGCATATTGTATCTGTTGGTGCAAAAAGTTGTGTCAAAGAACACACAGTCCTTGTACTTCGGATACAAAGATCTCGTCCTCCCATCAACCCAGAAAAGAGCCATGACAGCATTCTTCTCGTCAATTTGGGTAGCATAGAAGAAACCAGGGTCTTCGGCATGTCTCTGTTCAAAGTAGCTGGTCGTCATACTCATGTCACGTAGTGTGACCTCCTCCCGCAGCATGGTCCTGATGTTCGAAACATCACGCTTCACATAACCAAGGCACCTTGGGTCACCACCATGCACACTACCCAAACATCCCATGATTTGAGCAGTGCTAATGTTTTGGTTGTGCAGTATTTGTCGAAACCGAAAATCCTCCTCTGGAACCTTTCTGTGAGACCGATAGTACCTGCGCCTCCCAACTTGCAGCATCATGGGGTGTGTATGATCTTCATTGAAAACAGTCACAGTCCAAACTCCCGCTCGCCTCCCAACTAGCATGTGGGCTTTGCAGCCATGACGAACCAATTTGCTGCGTTGTCTTGTGTCCGTGACATCCATTTGCAAACCAGCCTGCTTGCTGCGAGGCTTCTGCCCAGTATAGCTGCTCATATCAACACTTGCAGCAGACGCAGCAACACCAGATGCGCACACAACCCCTGGTTTTTGAGTAGCCGGCTGCCCAGTGTGCACGCACTCGAACACCCTGCTCAGAACCGTGTCTTTCGGGACATTCCTTGTTGTGTTGTACTTGGTGTTTCCAATGCGCATGCCAAAACCTAACTTGAATGCATAATCATTGTATACCTTTTTCGCTTGATCTAAATCATCGAAGATCATGCCCACAAAAGGAACCACAGGCTGCGAGGAAATTTCTTCACCAGTTTCTTCACCAACATTGGAAGCATTGCCACTGGTTGCACTCTGCGGTCCAGGTGCAAAACCATTTGGAGCATTGTCTTGCTGCATATGATGTTCATGGCTTCCTTCATGCTGCTGGTTGTTCACAGCAAAACCACCTAATATGCTGTCAGCAACAAATCCCTGACAAACAGCAACATTTACTCAATAAGTTCAGTGTGCATTTGTAGCAAAATTAGCATGTGGGTAGTGTCTGCTACAAATGCTAATATGGAGTTAACATGGGAGTTGATTTTCAGTTACAGTACATTTTTTTTTGCTATACACAGATAATTTTGCTGCTTACAGTTTGGAGCTCTTACTGATTGTGCTCATAGTTTTTCTGCTACACAGTGTATACAGACATCTTAATTTTTTTTGTGCTTCCATACATATTCTTTTTTGCTACTGCTAATAATTATTTCTGCTACGGCACAGAATTGCTACCAACTTGAACACATAATTGAAATTTACTTGCTACAGGCACAGACCATGCTACCCAAACCATGCTACAAAGGACAAATCATGCTGCAAAGGACTAACAAGCCGTTAATCATCAAAACCTACCCTAGTTCGTGAGGTTAGAGAACGAACCGAAGGAACTGGCTGCTGAATCTCTGGGTCCTGGTCGAAGAACAACGGCGGGTTGCTGTAGAGATGCTCAAATCCTTGCAGCAAAGGTCCTCCCCCGCCGCTGGTCGCCGCACTGAAAGGAGCTCGCCGTCGTGGTGCTGGATTCGAGCTTGAAGAAGAAGCTACGATGGATGGTGGATTTAGGTGGTGGGGTTGCCCAGCAGGGGGATACAGGATGGATCCGCGGAGGTGAGCCATCCCCGGCAGCAGCGACTACTGCAAGACGCCGAGCACGCGCCGCGAGTCGTCTCCACCCCTGAGTCGCCTCCGCGATCCGCGGGTGGTGCTGTTTTGGGTGGGGATTGTGCTGCTGTGTAGCAGATGCGGGATTGGTGGTCAAACCGGCACACTACAGACGGCTCACGATGAAGCCATCCGACGGCTCGCGATCCGGGGGTTGGCAAGTTCTGAGCCCAGGGGACGCCTAGCAGTTCCCTTTTTTTTTCCTTTTTCTTTTCAAGAGAGTACCGATCGTAGTTATGCAGGCGATGCAGTTTTTTTGGTTGAGGATTTTATTTTTCGAGGAAGGGTACCCGCATACGCGCGCGCGAGGTATCATGCCAGCGACTGATCCGGGCCGGGCAATGACATGGGATTCGAAAGCGATCCGGAAAAATTGGCGACTGATCTTATCCTAAGTGGTATGCTAAATTATCACAATTGTACATTCCCTTATTACAGTCCAAGGTTAATATAGACAATGCACTAAAGGAGTAAGAAGAAGTTTTTTTTTTGAACATAAGACTTTATTAATTTAGAGAATACACTTTACAGATATCAGGGTAAATGGGTTCACCCCGTGCTGAAAGTTAACAGTACTGCATGGACACTGAGTGTCTGCAGAAGAGAGGCACCTGAATAACACACTGCTAGTGCTAGCCTGAGCCCTATGAGCTAATTTAGCCTGATGGTGTGCTTTGATATTGTAACATCTGGGAGTATATGTTATGTTTGCGCCATTGAAAACCTACGAAGCCCTGATGCTTGCGATTGTAGGTCTGATCAACCAAGGTGTAGTAGAAGTGAATATTGATTCAGCTTTAACCTCCCGAACCAGATTGGTACTGTCCGTGAAGAAGATGGGTTCCTGTATGTGAAGCATCTCTGCAAATTTGATGGCGAGGAGCAAAGCAAAACCTTCTGCCTATAGCGGTGTGATTGCTGCCGGAGATTTGGCTGAAATATGCAACTCCTTGAAATGGTGATGGGTTTCTGCGACAATGACTACTCCAAGACCTGCCGGTGTAGCCGTATGGTCCTGCTGAGGAGTCCAAGCAGCATCAGTAAATATACGAGTACCTGTACTTGTAGGTGGCTGCAGCTATGGTTCAACTGTTGGAAGCCATGTAGTTGCAGTCTCATCGTGTTTGAGCTGCATTGTGGGTTCCAACATTATAGCCTTTGCCATTGCATATACGTATTGAGGCTTAGCAGAAAGAATATCACACCTGACCTTCCAAATGCACCAGAGGAAAGTGTAAATATTAGTGGGATTAGCTTCTGGATGATTAGAGACAAGTATGGAGTGTATAATTTGAGGCATAGAGGGGTTCTCTCTTACTAAAATTTCTGTGTTAATGTACCAAGTCTGGGAGAACCAAGCTGCTTTAGAGAGAGGGCACAAGAAAAATATATGTATGTCATCTTCTGGATTGCCATAGGCAGAGCAATCTTGTTTGATGTGTTTACTGAGCTTACCTGCTCGTTTACCTGTGGGAAGTGCACGCCTAAGTAGTCTCCAAGCAAAAGCCTGGACCCGTGGCACCATTGCCTTTTCCTTCCAAACTTGATTAAGTAGTGATATAATCTGAATCGGGACAACTTTTGGTTGCTGCCTTGGAGGAAGGTGAAGGTTGTTGAAACAGTGCTTGTAAGCACTCTTGGGAGAGTGAGTACCTGCAGGGGTTAGCTTCCAAATAAGAGTATCTTGGCCATTATCATTGACTACTGGAGTTTGAATGATCTAGGCTGCTGCTGTTGGCCTGAAAAGAGTGTTGATTAGATCCTCATTCCAAACTTTTGTACCTGGTATCCAAAGGTCTTTAACATGGGTAGGATATGAGTATGGATGCGGTTGAATAATTAGGTGGTCATAGATTGATTCCCATCCCAAAAACCAAGGAGTGATCCACACAGAACTGCTGCCATCCACAATCTCATAAGAAATAGCAGAAGTAAGAAGGGGTTTTACCTTGAGAATAGCTGCCCAGAAAGCTGATTTTGGTTTGTTAGCCTTGGCTCTCCAAATGGACGTGTCCGGGTGATATTTTGACTTGAGAATTTGCGCAAGCTGAGAGTGAGGCTCCTTTGCTAAGCCCCATGCCGCGGAGAGAACTAAACTTTGATTTACAGCCTGCAAGTTTCTAACTCCGAGACCACCAACTTTTTTATCAATACAAATGTCAGCCCAAGCTCTTAAACACAAGCATTTTGTAGTTTGATCATCTTTCACACATGTCCACCAGAAATGTCTAATGATAGCAGTGAGTTTGGCAAGAAATTTCTTAGAGAAAAGTATATTCGACATATAGTAAACTGGGATGGAGGAGAAGACAGATTTAATCAAGGTGAGCCTAGCCGCATGTGAAAGCCTATTAGCTTTGTAAGCTGAAAGTTTGGACTTAAACTTGTCATAGACGAAAGAATAGGCCACCGATCTATCTTTTGCTGGTAAAATGAGAGGGTGACCCAGGTGCACGAAAGAAGCATCAATGTCCGGTACTGGAAAAATATGCTTAATGTCTGTCCTAACCTGAGAGTTAACATTTGCACTAAAGAGGATACCTGATTTGCTCCAGTTTGGACTTTGTCCATAATGTATGCAAAACCTATCCAAAACATTGTATATAGTGGTAGCTTCCTGTATATTTGCTTTGCCACATAGGAGCAAGTCATCTGCAAATAAGAGTGAGTGGATAGCGGGGCAATTTGGTCCAAGCGAAATACCTGAAAGTTGTGTAGCATGTAGAGCATCCTGTAGAGCTAGAGAAAGTTCATTTACCGCTAGGACAAAGAGGTAAGGCGACAAGGGACACCCTTGCCTAATGCCTCTGCTGCTTTTGAAGCTGGCAAAAGGCTGGCCATTGATGATAACAGAGAATACGGGTGTGGAAATGCATGCATTAACGAGTTTCCTGAAATGAACATTAAGCCCTTTACGTGCAAGAGCTCTATCGATGAAATGCCATTCCAATTTGTCAAAAGCTTTAGCAAGATCTATTTTCAGCATGAAAGCATGCGTGTCCCGGGATTTTAGAGTAAAAGAATGAGCAATTTCCTGGGTTACAATGATGTTGTTAGCAATTTGCCAACCCTGTATAAATGCTTGCTGGGAATGGTGAACATAATTGGGCAAATGCTCCTTTAACCTATTGGAAAGAGATTTAGCGTTGATTTTGTAAACCACATTAGAAAGGCTTATCGGCCTAAAATCTGATGGCAATTGGCAAACGAGCTTCTTAGGAATGAGAGCTATATGAGTGTCATTGAGATGAGGAGGCATAATACCTGAAATGTAGAAGTTTGTGACAAGTTTTGTGACATTATCCCCAATCCAGCTCCAAGCCGAAGTAAAGAATCCTACACTGAAACCATCGGGTCCAGGAGAGGCATTCTTTTTCATTGATTTGAGAATGGTCCATATTTCTTCCTTATCCGGGACAGAATTCGTGAAATCCTGCATATGGTGAACCTCTGTCGAGTTTGAACCTATTTCAAAGTTGTTAGGCGCAGATGAGCGAAAAATATTTTGAAAGTAGTTAACAAACTCTCCGGCAATATCATGAGGGTCAATTAAGTTGTTCCCAAATGGGTCATTAATGGAAGCAATGCGATTGCGTCTTCTTCGTTTGAGGACAGCATTGTGAAAATAAGTGGTGTTCCTGTCTCCGTGAGTGGCCCAATGCTTCTTTGCTCGTTGCCTGTAAGATTCAGTGAGTTTGGTCAAAGTTAGCTCATACTGGGAAATGAGATTTACCTCTTGGGAGTGATCCTGAAGTTGCGGTGGCTGCAATTGGATATCATTGATCCTATTCTGTAGGTCATCTAGCTATTGTTGTAGCGGTTTTTTCTTCTTGCACCAAATTTTTAGGGTACCTGCAAGTTTATTAGTTCTGGTGTAGAAAGGTTTATGCGCAGACTCAAGCCAAGCCGATTGGGCAGTTTGTTGATAATCCGGCTCAAGAAGCCACCAATTTTCAAATTTAAACTTGAGTTTGGGCCGAGTAAACTGAGAATCTGTTGAAAGAAGAACCGGGGCGTGATCGCTGAACATGATAGGCAGATTATAAACATTAGTGTTAGGGAAAACATCACACCATTCAGAATTTGCAAGACATCTATCCAACCTCTCAAAGATGGGCATCGAAGAAAAACGCTTGTTAGTCCAAGTATAAGCTGGACCACTGAAACCTAAGTGAAACAAACCACATTGTTTAACAAAATCATTGAAAGCACGTATACGGTAGCTATTTACATTAAGCGAGGTAGTTTCGGATTTGGTCATAATAGCATTCATGTCCCCTATACAAACTACAGGCTTGCCCAGATTGTCATTCACGAAAGTGGAGATCTGATCCCAAATCATCCTACTGTGTCGATGATGTGGGTCACCATAGATACAAGCCAGCACAAAATTTAACTTAGTAGCTACATCTACTACTAACACTAAAATTATAAAGTGGTTGGAGAATTTGACATCAACTTCAACATAATCAGACCAAAGCAACCAAAGCCCACCTGAGAGACCTTTAGAAGGTACTACATAGCTATTGGCAGAATTAAAATGAGCATTCAAATGAGAGGAAGTAATTCTAGAGGATCTAGTTTCAGAGACAAAAGTCACCTGAGCCTTGGTGGAGTTTATCAACCTGGCAAGGTAGTCCACCTTATTGGAGCTGACAAGGGTCTTGCCCTTACCTTGATAGTTCCAACCGATGAGCTTCATGCTGCTGCATAAACAGTATCCACACACTGAGCTGAGCGGCGTATCGAATGCATCGATCGACCGTGTATGAATCTCCACAAGCTGACGAATTTCCTGGATTGCTGCAAAGCTTTCAGAGAGCCAGGTCCATCAATGGCGTTGAAAGGTCGTCGTCGACGAAGCAAAGCAAAGCCTGCGTATTGGACTTTTCCTCTTTCTTCTAGGCTTTTCTGGAAGTAAAATTTGGGGGATTTTGGGTCGTGAAGGAGAACAAAGGAAATAAGGGGATTAATCGATAGGCAAGGAGCAGGGGAATCAGATCTAGAGAGGGATTAGAAGGGGATCAAAGATTGGAAGGGAACGGCATATCGCCAAGCTTCGGCATGTCGCCAAGTCCGCCACTTGGGGCGAGTCAACTCCCACTGCAGCCGAGGGGCGGAAAGTAGAGAAGCAAGAACCACTTCACCAAGAAGAAGATAAGCCAAGCGTCGGAACCTAAAAAAAAGAAACAGATTGCAGTTTCTCAGCGTTTCCATCGCACTTCTTTGGAGCAGCTCAATCGGGTGTAGCTACGCGAAGGGTTCCCTTCGCGAAGCGCACTACAGAGATGTGAACGCGCCACGTGGCCGCACGTCCGGCCGTCTGACCGAAGCCTCCACGGGCGTACGTTTTCGCGCTAAGAAGTCCCGCGATGCATGCATGCACACGTCTGCGTACGGTGTACGTTTCCGCGCGTCCGCGTACGCCCCGCGGCTCGTACATCCCCGTGCATACGATGTCCCGCATGGATGTTTCGGTGGACGGTGGCTGCCTTGCGTACATGCAGTACTGTTCGCTTACAAAATACATGTAAGTAAATATACAGAAATAAATGTATAAACAAATTAAATCCCACATGCGCGCGATGTACAGTCGAAGTCCATCTACGTAGTTTCTGGTCGGACGAAGACACAAACAATTAAATCTAAATCTCTCTTACATACCGGTATATGAGTTGGCTTACTTGCCACCCTACCCTAAATCCTAACTTATAATACAAGTTGCAAGTTTTACATAATCTAGCGGCTCGGCTTCGTCCCCGGCGGACTCAGCCTCGGGGCGTTAGGGTACGGAGGTTTCATCGCTCGTCGACGTGATAGCGTCGACGATGACGAATCCTCCGTACCCTAACGACTACGCTAACGCGCCACATATAAGTACAGAGTATATAGAACAGAAAGTACAGAGTATAGCGATCCGGATGTATATATTACTACGAGAAGGGTGTACAAGTACACAGAAAAATGGAGTACAAAATACGTTGACAGCGGAAGTATAAGTACGTTCAAACCGAATGTACAAGTATTTTAACTTTTGGATGTACAAAAAGAAATTTCGTCAAAACATATCGACATGTGATCTAGTTTTGAAATTCTCGACGCGTTCAAAAATGAAAACGGTTCGTAATTTAGATAAGCGGTTCTCAATATATTTCGTTTTTAAACTTCGGTTCACCAAAATAAAAGGGAAAAGCTACCCTCCCACCGAGTACAAGTAAACAGAAAACGGATTACAAAGTACGTTGACAGCGGAAGCACAACTACGTCTAAACCTAGAGTACAAGTACGTTCAAACCGAATGTACATGTATTCAACTTTTAGATGTATAAAAAAAAGTTCGTCAAAACCTATCGATATGGGATCTAGTTTTGAAGATCTTGATGCGAGGAGTTCGAAAGTGAAAACGGTTCGTAATTTGGATAGACGGTTCTTAATATATTTCGTTTTTCAACTTCGGTTCAAAAGATAAAAGGGAAACTCACTCCCACCCGTATCCTTCTTTTCTCTCTTCCTCCTCACTTTAACTCCGGTTGCGACACGTGGCGAATATTCAAACAACAGCACAAAGGAGAAGGCGTCGCTTGACACGAGGAGAGCGTTCGCAAAGTTCGTTCGCGAAGGATTATTTTTTTAACGATTTCCAGCTCAATCCGCTTCTACCAAAACCCCGGCCCAAAGTAATTAGCCCTTAGACATCGAGCGCCAACGGAGACGCATCGGCTGCTCTGCCTCCGTTTCTCCCAGCCGTGGGCGCTACAGCCCCATGTTCCTGCGCCGGCCGGCATGATTTTGCATACTACAGTAGTACACTGTACGTCAGTACTATGTATGTACCTGCAACAACGTACCTATCTTCGTCAGTGCACTGATCTCTCCCTGTCGACTGGCCAGCAGGCTGGCCGGTTGTTCGTCATCGCCAAGTTTATCTTAGGCTGCTGAGGCTGAGCGCGACACTCCATTGATCTCTGGATGGTTTCTCTGTCCGCTGCTTGGTTTCTGCCCGGACATGTGAGATCTCTAGCTATGGCCTTCGGTCGGCAGCATGCAGATCGAGGACAGCAAAACGTGGATCCTATCGAAACATCGATGTACCTCTGTCACATGGATGGCAAGGCATGGCCACTGTGTCTGAATCCATCTCCTTGCTATGTTCGATCGATGCAGCTAGGGACAAACACATTTAGTTTGTCTCCTGCGTCCACTCCACTGGACCTCAGCTGCTCGACATCCTAATGGCAGCATACAGGCCGGATCTAAATCCATGCCGATGCATCACTGTCTCGTAATTTTGCTGCTGAAGCCTGAAACTATATAACGTCATCAGTACTAACAGCAACAGGAACCAGACCTCCTTAGGACAGGAAGATTGCCCAAAATGTGCGCTATGATCTTGGCACATGCTTGATATCAGGAAGTGCGCCAGTGTGCTGCTGATAGCTGAAAACTGAAAAGAAATATGCAAGCATTCTGATCCACATGAGACGATTCATCGGTACTGACAGGAAATGGGCATGTTTAGGACATCAAGATTGTGCAGAATGTGGGCTACGATCTTGTCACTTAATGATACCACTCGGCACCTCTCTGCGTCTACTATTGTCAGACACGTGGAAGCATTTCCAAACATAAAAATCTCGGACCTTGCATCCCAATGATTGCCACCATAAGCAGCCCCTAATTCGTTCTTCTGTTTCTGCACACATGGAACATCAGGAAATGTGAGAAATGCTGGATCGTCTCGTGTGCCCCATATCTTCGTTTGGTAAAACCACATGCCTCCCTTCCAACATCTCCCTGAAATAGAAATACTCTTCTGCCAGCATGCACACACCTTCATATATATCTCACCACATGCAATTGGATCGAACTGAATGGCGCCTCCACTTGCACAATCTTCTCTCACGCTTCTATGTTCTTGAGTCTTGACAGTTGCGAACAACCCCACATGTCGAACGTTTCCTGCAGCTGGGCATCCATGCTTGGAAACATAGGAAACGGTTGCAAGTTATGTGCCGCCTTAACCTCGAGGTGCATTCTCACATGCTCCACGCATGGCAAGACCACATTGTTCATGCTTCAATGTCCTTGGATCTCGATGTCTTATTGCTTCGGCGGTACGTACGAGCCAGGCAAATGTCATCTTGGTTTACCTGTGCAGGTTCAGAGTTCAGACTTCAGAGTGTCCAGTTTAAGTTAGCCACCTTCGAAGAAACGCTTAAGCATTCCCCACTTACAAGGAAACAGAAGACATTTGCACAAGCAGATAAGCTCATCTGTACTTGATTATGTATTTTCTTGGACCTTTGAGTCGGCTTATGCCACTTTCATGTGATAGCATCGTGCCCAGATTAGCTTAAGGGTGAAGTAAATTCAGCTATAAGGTAGGGTAGCGCTACTACAAAACAATCGGAGAGTTTGTACCGTCACCGAATAATTATCGTACTGCCCACATTCGTTAATCAAGGATCAACAGAAGATCGGATTAACCTTCACTTCGTGCAATAATTTAGCAATTTACCATGTGTATATACTTATAGCTAGTGACACCCCGGGGCCGGTAAACGAAGACCGCGTGACGGTGGTGACCAGAAGAAAGCTGGAGCAGAAATTCTCGACGACTTGCATCATCATGGAGGTCAAGTCTGACGGCCAGAAAGAACGACATGAGTTACTGTGATGTAATTTGAGAATTTGAACGATTCAGCATTCTGCTGATTCAAGGTTGACTGAAAAACGTCCTCTGCGTTCCACATACGGTGCCCTTCAGGGTTCAGACTTTTCGTCTTCGTCTGCTCTGGTTTCGCGGTAGCTGCGGCAGACAGGGATGGCAATTCCACGAGATGTAACTCTTGCTCGTAACGTTCCGCGAGCGTGAATAATACGATCAAAATGAGGGCCAAGCCCAGGGGAATCTTGCCACACTCTTCTGAGCTCCAGCGACACGCTGCAGGTCCGAAGCTAGAGAAGAATAACAAGCTGCCTATACACCAAACCTGATGATGACCGGCCCAGTCAAGTCTGGCTAACCTGGGTTGCGGTGCGGTCAGTGGCGCCATTGTTCCTCCTACCTGGTTAGTAGTACAAGTGGAGCGCCCGTGTTTCCTCCACCGGCGGTCACGTGCGGCGCACATGCGGCCGGCCGGCGACTCGGTTGCCGAAGAAGAGGAAGTGGCTGGCAAGGGCAACTACCAGTAGTAGTTTCGGATTCAAACAATGGCAGAAGGGTGCAGATGGATCCGGTGGAAATTTGTGGATCCGATGCAGATCATGAGCTGCGCTGCGAAGCAAAGTACGCATACTAAATTGGGCAGCATCTGAAGGTACGTCCTTGCAGGTACTTGGCCAGTGGGAGGAGGCATGTACTTGGGCAATGGTAATGGCAATGGCCGGCGACTCCCGCCCATCATCAATGGCGATATACTATAAAACTACTCCGCCCGGCCTCTGGGGACGGACGCTCCGCCACTGCTTTGACACCCCGCAACGTGCAGAGCACATGCCGGTCGCCGTTCGCGCGCCTCACATGGCCGCAGAGGCTCGATCATACTAGTAGTACTAGCTCATAGGGATCGGCACAACCAGAACCCTAATGACAGGTTCAGAAGAAAATGACAGGTTCAGATGGTTAACGGCTAAACGGAGTTCACAGCGAAAAACCAATGTTTTAAATAGCCGGCTATAGAAAATAGCCCCGACCCTTAAAATGGGGTTATAGCCAGGCTAAATGGGGCTATAGCCGGAAATTATACATAAATTCATTTAGCCCCAAGATTCTCAAAAGGCTATAGCCGAGCTATAGCCGCCTATTTAAAACTATGCGAAAAACTCCTCAGTGGAGCTACTTGATTAAGTTGCTAATCTACCATAGATCGAGAGCCTGCAAGTCATTTAAAAAGGAAACAAGAAAGAGAATCAAGCAAGCTTGTGTATGTGGTTGTAAATAACACACGGCAACTTAGATTTGGTGGTGCTCTTTGGGAGTTGGATCTCAAGTTTCAGGAGCGAAAGCTCTAGGTCCAGTGTTGAACTTGGCAATGCTAGTACCACATTTCCTTGCTTAAATATTTTCTACTCGGACTTCTATTCAGGTGAAAACTCATAATTTCAACTACGACTTAATTCCCCGACCCCCGCGTCGCTCCGTACGGAGCGACTCGGGGGAACCCTAGAAAACCGCCACCGCCAGCCTTCCCACTGCTGCCCCCAGTCGTCGTCGCCAGTTGCTGTGGAGCACCTCTTCTATTGTCCTCGGGCGCCTATCATTGGTGGTTGATGCTAAAGTTTGGTGCAATCCTTTTACTGATCGTTTATTTTTATTTTAATAATAATTTTTACAAGGATACGCAATCCAAGAGACGTATCGATTTCATGGAAGAAAGGTCAAGACGGCCGGTACATTGCCATAAGGCTACAACCCACAACTCACATCAAACTGTTTACAACGCACCAGCAACAACGACCTGGCCACAAAAATTCTCCTTACCCCGAAACCTACCTCGAGAGGTGAGGAACCGAGGCACCGAGCTTCAGGACCGCGTCATGATCAAGGTGAGACCCATCGCATCACGACTACGACTCCAAGGCTCCTCGGATCAACATACCTCCCCTCATATGCCTAGAGGGAGTCGGGTGAGAACAAGGAAAAATCCAACCAGCCTTGGAGAAGGTGACGACTATGGTATATCTGCCATGATGGACATTGCGTTCCGAAGACCTCTGCCGTAGGTAGAAACCAACATTGGGCAGCGCATCACCCCCCATTCTCGCCGAAGAGAGCACACCTTTGGTAACCAAGACGATATCTTCAAGAAGAGAGAGAAGCGGCGGCGTCGCCATCGCCCGGACCGACAAATCCCGACACCCGGGGGGGGGGGGGGGGCACAGTCTGGGCCATGGCCACGCTTCCAGGGATCGAACGGCGCCCGTGGGCATCGTTGTAGTCAGCATCAGCCGCCAAGCCAAGCAGGGTTTTCACCCCCGCCATGGATCGTGACCCCCGATGCTGCTCGGCCGGAGACGATCCATCGTCGATGTATTCACTTACTATCGTGTTGGTGTAGAGGTCGGATGCAATTTGTATGGTCTTATATTAAAATCGAAATCGAGCATTCCATTTAGTCGATGGAGTTTTTAAATTTTTTTGGAGCCGCGGTGATCCTAATCTAGAGGTCGGTGTTCGTAATCTACTCCTGTTAAAAGGGTGTTGGATTGAACAATCCCGTGGTCCTAACCAAGCTTTTCAGCCTATGAGCCGTAGGCACGCGCCGGTGGACCTGGAACGAGGCGCATTGGGATGCGAAGCAACGACATCTCATCTCAGACTAGTCACAGTGGGAAGTAACATAAACTAGTATCATGCATATGATACTAGTCTATGTTACTATCTTCATAGTGGGTAGTAACATATTTGTAGTATCATGCTATGTCGCATTTATTAGCATGTAGACTCATTGTGACTCGAAATCCGTTATGTTACGGTATCATATTATGATACCACTACACCCTCTCTCTTCATTTATTATTGTGCCACATCATCTTTTTGCCAACATGGCATGCATGATACTAGCTATGATACCACCACTGTGGCTAGTCTCATCTCATCAAGAGAGAGAGATACCCTTGGACCAGGGAAAAGCTCTGGTGGTTTTATCCGAGACGGAGATTCATTCATTCAAGACCGGCGGCCGGCGGGCGACGACGAGATGCGTGCGTCCAAGTGCAGGGAGCTATACCTACGTAGAGGAACAGTGAACATCATGAATTCGGACGGCCGTGGTTTCGTCCCTGCGTCGCGTTGGCCTTCATCGTACAGCTGGTAGCCGATTTGCAGCGTAAACACTGTTCGCTGCCGCTGCTCGGTTTCTTTGCTCGGTGCTGCACAGTGCTCGCCTGACCACTTTGCATCATCACGTGACAAGTATAGTAATAAAGTAGCAGTAAAAGTGGAGTAAACCACTTTTTGACCTTTTTGAAACGCCACCGTGACCCTTTTTTACCTTTTGAAAAAAGTTTCATACAATGCGGTAAAATTGATTTTTTTTATCCCAGCATTTGGTTAGTTGGAACTGGAAGTGTACAACAGACGAGCCAAAGGCAGCATTCATCTCATCCGACGGTACATGGGCGTACTATGGAAAAAGTCCAAAACAAACTTTAAACTTATAGACGAAAGCTAAATTGAACCCTGAGGCCTAGTTTGGGAGCTCAGTTTTCTTAAAACTACAATATTCAAAAAATGAAGTAATTGAGTGCCAGGCGGATGGATACTTCAGTTTCGTGCTTTAGGAAAAAAGAGGTCAAGGCCAAAGTTTCTGAAACGACAAAAAATGAAGTATTGGGGGAAATACTTCAGTTTTAAAACCACATCTTTCATTGCATCCAAACACCTCAAAGTATTTAATACTTCAGTTTTTTTTGGAAACCATAATATTCTCCTAATACTTCAAAAATACTTTGATGCCAAACGGAGCTTGAACTTGTAATCCCTGAAATTGGCACTCTGAACTATTAAATCCCGGTCTATTTTCAACCCTGGATTTGTTTGCTGTGTGAAAAATAAATAAGGTCTAAATTAAATAATTCGTTGCTCTTACTGACAAAAAAAAGTCCACCTGTAATATACATCTTCCACCTTGGATCTCTCTAATACTGTGTCAACAAAGCAACTCCCATCCCGAGCACCACCGGCGGCGCAAGCAGCCATGGCGCAGAGCGAGCACGCGTTCTTGTGGAGCTCCTGGAGGCGCTTGAATGTAGAGACCGCTGCGCTGTCGAAGCCGTCCGAGCCACCCTTTCTCTCTTTCTTACACCAGCGCCGTTGGCCGCCGCTAATTACCTTGCATGGACTTTCAGCCGGCTGCCTAATTCGGTACATAGGAATCGAATACTAGTTTCAGTCATAGGCGCAGTTGCTCACCACGATGCTGTGGTGCGTGCTGCTAGCTGTACTAGGCCAAGTCACGCGGGAGAGATTGAAAACTTGATGCGCAGTCTGCACGGGGTGCTCTACTCCGGCATGTGCTCCTACTCATAGCGGTGGCCGTCTTCGGTCAGGACACGTGCAAGCACGGTGGCGAGTATGGCTAGCAGGGCCGTGGGCATCGC
Organism: Puccinellia tenuiflora; assembly: GCA_012064385.1. Lineage (NCBI taxonomy): Eukaryota > Viridiplantae > Streptophyta > Magnoliopsida > Poales > Poaceae > Puccinellia > Puccinellia tenuiflora. The sequence continues at coordinate 63,202 of QRDG01002424.1, read as the reverse complement.
TGGCTTTTTGAGAATCATCCTGTGGTGTGGTGAATGTGAGAGATCTAGATAGGGGATGGATATGACATGCGGACCCGAATTGTCAGTGAGAGAAAGTAAGAGTAGCACGTTATCCCTGCCGGGAAAACAGTATTCCCGGTGCGCCAAACAGGTCTAGGGTTTAAAATAGACCGGGATTGACAAGTTGAGAGTACCAATTTCAGGGATTCAAAGTTCAGGGTTTGATTTATCTTTTGTGTACAAGTTCAGGGTTTGTTTTGCACTTTTTTCGCGTACTATTAGTCTATTATACACTACACATGCACCTGCTTACGGTGCAGCCAATAGTCAATCCTGATGTTAAACAACAGCCGGTGAGATGTAGCCGACGAATCGAACAGAAAATTCAAATCTTTCGGGTGGATCGCAATCGATCCCTGATACTAGAGCGCAGCAGTTAAATCGAGAGGAAAAATAAATCATCCTTCATTCACATCAATCTTTCCATGATACATCGGTGAATTGAGGAGGGCTGCATTACCCAAGTACTACAGATCATAACAAAGAAAGAACGTGAACGGTAAATCGTGGGGGGAGATACTACGGATTCATCCCTCGCCATCAATCACAAGAACGTTTTCTTCGTGGGGACAGTGGGCACCGCTAGACGATGGCCGGTGGCGTCGTCGGTCTCCGGGGCTATCGGCACAGCGGGGTCCCGCGGCCGAAGTCGTCGTCGGCGGCGGCGGTGGCGAACTCGGCGCTGCAGTAGCAGAACGCGGCGTCCTTCTTCTCGACGGCCCTGAGGATGGCCTCGAAGACGGGCACCTCGCAGGGGAGGCGGAGCAGGCCCTCCTGCTGGAACCCGAACTCCTCCTCCGCCTCCCGGAGCAGCGCCGCGAACGCCGGGTGCTTCAGGTACTCCGTCGGGATCACGAACCGCCGCATCGCCGACCCCACCGACACGGCCAGGTGGCCCTTGGGCGGCGGCCCCGCCGCCGCCGAAGCGGGCGGGCTGTCCGTGAAGGACATCGTCCGCTTCAGGAACTTCTTGGCCTTGCTCTCGCCGCCGCCATTGCCGCCGGCGGTGGACGTCGTGGCCGCGGGCGTGTCCTTGGGCGTGACGGAGAGCTTGCGCCACCTCTTGAGCATCTGCTGCAGCCGCACGATCTCGGTGATCTTGTTCGACTTCTTGCCCCCGAGCTGCTCCATCTCGATCGGCTAGGCTAGGAGGAGACGGACTAGATATCTAGGGAGAGATTATCGGGTGGTCTTGGTTTCGAGGCGTTTCTCTTCCTTGTTCTACGGTCGTTTGTTTTGGGTGTGCCGTTGCTGTTGTGCTGCTCGGGGGCGTTCGTCGAGGGGGCATTTAAAGGGAGGAGTGTGGTGGGGGCCCACCTTAGGTTTGTTTTTCTCCGGAGTAGGAGTAGCAGTTTTTCTTTTCACTATTATTCTCCGTGTGAATCTTTTTTCTCTTCTGAATAATGGGCTAGTAATTAATTAGTTGAGATAAGGTTTTTGCAGGTTTTGTTACTACTAGCACAATAATAAAAGGATTATAGAATGCCAGTTTTCAAAGATCCTGAATAGATTTCTCTTTGTTATTGCCACCAAGGGGAAATGCTGGCTTGGCTATGTGTAGACCTGAATTTAAATTTTTCCTAGAGTGTGGCTAATTTTTTTTTTAGATAAAAGGCATGAAAATTCCCAGCTTTAAAGCTCCAAGAGTCCAACGGCACATTGCAGCATGCTGATGAACAACTTACAGGCAACAGACACCATAGGCAAACAGAAGATAAAAACATACAAAGAATAGCCTGGGTGCCTAAGCCAAAGACTAGCTACACTAACAAGAGCAAAACGGCAACAGTCCGAGGAGGAGACATCACAGCAGCACGAGGCCTTCTTCACCATTAGGACGCACCGAGACTCTGAATCCGCCGTCCTCACCTCCGGAATGGGACCCCGTGTCTCTCTCCCTGGATCGAAAGGCGCCGTACCGTCGGGAGGTAAGGAAAGTTCACCTGAGAACACCGGGGACATGAGTACAGGATTGTCGGAGCTAGAGAGAGCAGAGATGCCGCGGGAGCTCCATCATGACCACCACCGTCAGCAGCTTGACAACAACACCGGACCCAAGCTACCAGACGAAGACGCACTGAGGGAAGAAACGTCAAAAAAGGGCGCCCACACCACCGCGGCTGAGCAGGACATCCGGAGCTCGATTGCTCGCCAACCAAAGGTGCCGCTGTTGCCGCAGAGGGGAACCCTTTCCCCTCTCACCCAGGCCGAGGGCGTTGACCCAGCGTCGAACAGGGGCAACAGGGCTAAGGGGAGCACCAAACCAGGCACCCGCCAATCAACACGGTGAGATGTCGTCACCAAACCAGACAAGCCGCCACGGCCACCACCTCGTACGCACTGCTCGACCGCCACCATGCAATCCCCCAGAAGGCGCCTCCAAGAAGGGGAGCGACGTCGGAACGCCGTCGTCATCCGAAGGGGGAACGCGGCTTTCGTCCGAGAGGGGACAGATACCTCAACAAACGCCTTCGAGAAGGAGCACGACACGTCATCGTGACCATCTCCGCTGGCCAAGGGTCTCCCCCGGTATCCAAAGACCCCGACTCCAACCACCCTACACGGCCAAAATCCGATAAGAGACACCTATGATTCGGATCTGGCAGGGAGACGAGTAGATCGAACAAGGGGAGGCTTCATCCTCAGATCTGGAGCAGGGACCGACGGATCGGCCCCGTGCCGCGACCTCCAGCCACCAAACCCTCGCCGCCCACGGAGCCGAAGGGGAAGCCACCAAGCACCACGGACGCCACCAGCTGCGAGTTCGACACCATCCCACCTGGCCGAGGCCGCCGCCCCGATGTTCTGGAGCCCTCCACACGAGGTGAAGCGACGAGAACCCCGCCGCCACCTTCATCGGCGTCGCACGGTCTTTCCCTGGAGCACCTCTGGTGGCGGCGAAGCTGGGGGGAGGAGGTTGAGGGGCGAGGGTTATGGTTTGGGATTCGCCCCCGAGTCGCCTCCGGAGAGACGACGCGAGGGAGGGGGAAGGTCTCCTCTTCAGGAATGGGAAGTTCTGTTCAGTGTGGCTAAATTTTACTCCATATAAGATTCTCTTGTTGTCACGCACCGTCATGTGTTTTCAGTTTGATTTTGATATTTGTCCCCTCAACTTTGAAATGCTCCCTCCTTACTTTGGAGTTGTGATGGCAATGGGTTTTTGTCCTTAGAGGGCATTTCGATATCGAAACACTCAATGGGTTTTCCATTGGTTCTAGGACTCGCTATCACCTTACTTTCATGTGTTTCTTTTGCACTACAGGAAACTGCGGATATGCCGACGGCCAAAAGCCGTCGGCGTAGGTCAAATTGTCGTCGGCATAGGTCTACGCCGACGGCTGCCGTCGGCGTATGGCCGTCGGCGTATCAACCCGTAGGCATAGCCAAAAATGCCGTCGGCGTAGCGAAAGCCGTCGGCATATTTTTTTTCCTCATTTTTATTTTTTTAAAACTTTTACTTATATTTTTTAATTCTATTTTTATTTCTATTCTGGAATTTCCTACTTAGCCACACACTTAAACTCTAATTCCACTCATAATCCCAAGTCAAACTACTTACCCTGGTCAAACTTCCGCTTCCAAATGAGAAATTAGAACTTACTGATATAACTATCATATCAATCATATTAACCCCTGGGTCACGATGTTACACTTTTTATAATTTAAATTTTGAAAATTTATTTGAATAAATAGCAATTATTAAGTAATAATATTTATGAATAAATAACAATAAAATGAATTTTAATTTATTTTTTCCCTTTCTACATTTAATATAGAATATCTCATATCTTTAAATCCGTAAATCGAAATTTGACAAATAAAATGTCTAAATCGATTAGAAAAATGAAAGGAATTCAAAAATGACATCCATATCATCTTGTGCATCACATAAACATCGATAAACTTGGTATTTCAATGAATAGGCATGGGGGCCATTTTGACCATTTTTTCAAAAAGTAAAAAAAAAAGTAAAAAAAAGTGAAAAAAATACTCAAAAAATGGAATCCTTTGGCATGGAGCCCTTTTATGTTTACTAGTTGCTATAAAAAATGATAAACTTGATTTTTTTACAAAGTTTCCAAAAAAATCGTTCACAAATAGGTCTATCATCTACAAACATGTATAAGTTTCGAACCAAATGACCATCCCCGTGGCATAGTTTGTGATAAAGTTCCCATATTAGGCACATAGGTGTGTCTTGGCATGGGAAATATTGGTGCCAAACCGAGTTTCCAAATTATTTTTCCAAATATCATTTTTCAGTTTTTAAGTGTCAAAAATAACATTTTTTGTGAAGCAAGTAGCAAAAATATGTTGCAAAATGACACCCATTTAATTTTCACAAATAGTAGTACATATATGATGGATAATTCCCAAGTATTAGGAATTTTCTCGCTTTATACCTAATTTCGCCTACTTAAATGACTTTATGTTGCTTTTCGGAAAGTAATAGAAATTTGAACTACAAGTGTGTGATAGTTTGCTCTGAATTTAAAAAAAAATCATTTTAAGTGTCGTGGGGCTACCTTTCGGGTACCCCACGGTGGTAGTACCTGGGTCACGCCAAGAGAGGCCCATGAAGTGTACCATGTGGCCCAAGTAGCTGGTTAGGCCGGTGATGATCTTCCTTATTCTGTAACGTGCAATCCGCACCGTCCACCCGAGACCTGGCCTGTGATATAAAGGCCAGGAGGGTGCGTCATCTAGGAAAAGCAAGCAGCACACAAACCCTAGCGAGATTGCATCTCGCCATTGTAGCCACCTCGATAATACCAGACAAGCAGGAGTAGGTCTTTACCTCACCTCGAGGGGCCGAACCTAGGTAAACTCGCCCCCTGTTAGCCGTCTCAGCCACCAACGTTCATACTCTCTCCCCCTCAATCAACCCGGGGTACACAACCTTGGGATTTGCCGAGTCCTCACCTCGTCAATTGGCGCCGTCTGTGGGAAAGAACAGATCGTTGGAATCATGGTTGCGCCGGCCTCATCTGCAATGAAGAACGGCATCAGCGCCAGGGAGTCGATCTACACCGGCTTCCTCGAGTTCGTCCACCACTCGCCGGCGGATCTCCCGGCGTACGCTGAGGTGCAGCAGAGCATGTGGATTACCTTCGGTAGTCTGCGCTATCTGGTGGACAGTCGCGGAACGCTCCGGCCCACGCTGGCCACGTTGCGCGCGACGGACGCGCCAGCATCTACATCGACTGCGCCGACCGCGGCTTCACCCGCCGTGAAGATCGCATCTACTGCGGCCACGGCGGTCGCGTCATCGACTACCGCGAAGATCGCGTCCACCTCGACTGCGTCAGCACCATCTACGACCGCATCAAAGGCGACTGCGGTGACCACACCCGCGGTTACCAGAAAAATCGCATCTACTGCAACCTTGGCGCGGAACAAGTCTACTCCGACCTTCTTGTCCGCGCCTCGGATGAAGCCAAAATTTACGCCAATTTCGCCAACCGCGCCTCTGCGTCGCGGAATCGCCAGTAGCAGTGACCGTGGCACCCGCCACGTCGCTGTGATCTTCGACTCTGAGCATAGCTCAGACGAAGGAAGCAGGACCGGGAGCATCAGCCCCACTCGGCGGGTTTACCCCGCGCAAGTCTATATGGCCAGCCCAGCACGATCCAACGGCGGGGAACCCGTATACCCGCTGGAGGTGACCATGCCGGACAGGGTGACAAGACTCACCATCACTCGGGAGATGGCGATCCAGGCCATGAAGCACGTGGACGAAGGCACGTTCCCTTCACCAGATGAACCCCGAGAAGACCAACTGGCGGTCCAATACCTGCTTTGGAAGGAGTCCGAGCGAGTCCGCCAAGAGAAGGCCGATCTGATTCGGCGCAAAGAGTTAGCCGACGCGTCGAGTGCCAGGAGGGCAGCACACTCGGTTTTGGCTGGATCAGAGGAAGTCTCTCAAGGAGGACGTCACAGGGCTCACATGCCACGGGTGCCAGAAGCTGATCGTGCCCACCTCACTCGCAATCTGGAGTCGTCATTCATGACGGAAGATGCGGACGGAATCCCCGTCCCCAAGACACCCGCTTCGGCCCTCATGACGGTCGAAACCTACCTGCGACTAACACAGCCGCCGGAGGGTGACGCCCACGCCCGCCTCCACAGGCGACAAATTCAATCCCTCAGGGAAGTCGAGGAAATCCTGGCCAAGTCAGCACCAGCAGAAAGGGTGCACGAGAATCGAGGCCGCCGCGATCGTGAACCCGCACCACTCGCAGACCCAGCCCCAATTCGACTGCGACAGCCGCAGCCAGGCGAAGATGTCCGTAACATCGTCGCACAGAGAAGGGTGGACCGCAGTCGACGGCTGCGAGCGGCGAGTGCACAAGCCAACGACTACGACGACGACGACTTCGAGCCACGCGGAGCCGCATGTTTCAGCTTCAACATCCGCGACACGAAGATGCCCAAAGGCTTCAAGCTAACAGCGGAGACACCCAAGTATGACGGGAAGCAGGACCCAAGGGACTGGCTGGAAGACTACCTCATCGCGTGCAGCTGTCAAGGTGGTACTTCGACTACTGCCATGCAGTATATCCAGTTGATGCTCACGGGATCTGCTCGCGGGTGGCTCAACACTCAGCCCAGGGACGCTTTCAGCACCTGGGACGAGTTCAGGAATGCCTTCGTGAAGAGTTTTCTGGGGACATACGCAAGGCCAACAACCCTCATTGAGCTCCAGGCGTGCAAGCAAGGTCGAGACGAGCCACTCCGCTCGTACATCCAGCGGTGGACCTTACTTCGCAACACCATGGACGGAGCCACCTCAGAAGACAGGGTAATGGACGCATTCATGCACGGCGTTTACCGCCGCGACCTCCGTGAGGAAATTGGTAGGCTTAGGCCGAGGAACATGATCGAGTTCATGCAGATAGCCAATCAGTGGGCAGATGGAGAAGACTCTGTTCGTGATGCACCACGATCCCCGAGGCAAGAAGCAGGACCTAGCAACTGGCGAGAAGGGCGCCTGAAGAAGAAGCCGCGTTACGTCGGCAACGACTCGATCGAGTTAGTAGCGGCGGGATTCGAAACCCCCCGTGAGAATGAAAGGCAGTACAACCAGGACGGTGGCAGCAGCTACCATAGAGACGGAAGTCGCAAGCGCGAGTGGCGGAGACGACCACTGACCGAAGAAGAAGAGTTAGAGCAACCCTGCAAGCATCATATATTTAGGGACCCAGAAACAGGCAAGTGGGGATCCCGCCACCTATTGAAGGATTGCAGAAAGGAGCGTAAGATATACAGGGCGTTTGCGCGAATAGTCCCTCAGAACGGACAGCGTGATAATCAAGCGGCACCCGTGGCACAGCCAGCCGCACAGCTGGCCCTCCAGGCGCCACCTCCTCCTCCAGTCGCCAACCCAGCGCAAGCAGCGCTGGCCTTCTACCCGCAACAGCAACAACAGCCACAGCCACAGCCGCAGGATCCTGCTAACGTGTTCCCGGCAGCACGTGGGCAGATCAACATGATACAGAAGGGACGTCCTTCCAACAGGACCCAGAAAATCATCACCCGCCAGGTCTACCAAGCACTCACCAATCCACCTGCAGTACCCGATTACCTGAGAGGCTCAGAAACAGCGATCACTTTCTCCAGAGCGGACCACCCGCCGGCGATACCACGACCCGGGCACGCTGCTCTGGTAGTCGAAGCTCAGATCGGGGAGTACACCTTGAAGAAGGTATTCATGGATGGAGGCAGCGGTATAAATATCATCTTCGCCGACACCCTAAGAAGGATGAACAGGTCAACATCCAACCTAACGCCATCAGCAAATACCTTCCACGGTATTGTACCAGGGCAAGCAGTCACGCCCATGGGAACAGTTACACTCGACGTCATATTCGGCACACCCGAAAACTTCCAGCGAGAGGCGATCGACTTCGAGGTAGTCGACTGGAAGTCACAATATCATGCCATACTGGGTCGTCCGGCCTTCGCCAGATTCATGGCAGTGCCCCATTACGCCTACCTCCTGCTCAAGATGCCGGGACCAAAGGGTGTCATCACGGTGAAAGGCGACTTCGACCGGTCTGACAGCTGCGACCGCGAGTTCAGCAGGATTTCTGAGTTCTTTGGGATGGACGAGCACCTGGAGATGATGGCAGTCGACAACGACAGGACTCTGTTTCCACCACGGAAGAAATCATCCAAGGAATCTGCATTCAACGCAAGCGACGACACAAGGGCCCATCAGGTACACCCGACGGACGCCGACAAGACGGTCAAGGTGTCATCAAGCCTGACTAGCGCATAGGAAAGCGCGCTCGTCGAGTTCCTGCGCGAGAACTGGAAGATATTCGCCTGGCAACCTTCTGACATGCCAGGTATACCAAGGGAACTCGCCGAGCACTCCTTACGCGTCCGTAAAGATGCCAGACCAGTCAAGCAGACCTTGAGACGCTTCGCGGGTCCTAAGAGAGATGCTATCAGCAAGGAGATCGACCGGCTGCTTCACGCCGGATTTATTCAGGAAATAAAGGATTCAGAGTGGGTAGCAAACCCGGTACTGGTGGAAAAGAAGAAGACGAAGAAACTTCGCATGTGCGTCGACTTCACCGCCATCAACAAATGCTTCCCCAAGGATCACTTTCCGCTCCCGCGGATTGATCAGATCGTCGATTCGACTGCAGGCTGTGCACGCCTATCCTTCCTGGATGCCTACTCTGGGTACCAGCAGATCAGGATGAAAGTCGAGGACTAGGTAAAGCAAGCAGCACACAAACCCTAGCGAGATTGCATCTCGCCATTGTAGCCACCTCGATAATTCCAGACAAGCAGGAGTAGGTCTTTACCTCACCTCGAGGGGCCGAACCTGGGTAAACTCGCCCCCTGTTAGCCGTCTCAGCCACCAACGTTCATACTCTCTCCCCCTCAATCAACCCGGGGTACACAACCTTGGGATTTGCCGAGTCCACACCTCGTCATTAAGGTACAAAACTAGTGATTATATCACACAACCGTCGATAGTTTTGAAAGATTCCACCCCTTTCGATGAATAGGCATGGGGGCCATTTTGACCAATTTTTCAAAAAAGTAAAAGAAAGTGAAAAATACTCAAAAAATGGAATCCTTTGGCATGGAGTCCTTTTATGTTTACTAGTTGCTATAAAAAATGATAAACTTGATTTTTCACAAAGTTTTTAAAAAATTGTTCACAAAAAGTTCTATCATCTACAAACATATGTAAGTTTCGAACCAAATGACCAAGATATAACCATCCCCTTGGCATAGTTTGTGATAAAGTGCCCATATCCGGCACATAGGTGTGTCTTGGCATGGGAAATGTTGGTGCCGAACCGAGTTTCCAAATTATTTTTCCAAATATCATTTTTCATTTTTTAAGTGTCAAAAATAACATTTTTTGTGAAGTAAGTACCAAAAATATGTTGCAAAATGACACCCATTTGTTTTTTTTACAAACTGGGATCAAACATTACATTGTCTGATTGTATAAAGGCATTACCTACTGGAACCGTTTCATAAGAGGTCCGTAGAAGTTCGCAAAAGGTCCATATTAGATATGTGGCACGGATCTCGTATCAACATTGTTACATATAAGTAACCATGATCTAGCGTTGTCATTCTACGCGATCAGTTTTCTTCCCCTACGCCTCTTTTCCCAGGAAACGAACCAGTGGCGGTTCTAGATCCAATCTCGCCGCCGATTCCTCCGCTCCCCTTCCTCTCCGATCGCTGTTCCGGCGTGACGAGGGGGAGGAGAGCCTTGGTTCTCATTTGTGTGTGTGGTTAGTCTTAGTTTGTCTAAGTTCTCGAGTTTCCTCTGTCGGTGTCATGGTGGGGCGGATGCTGATGGTGCTAGTAGGAATAATGGTCTCCCAGCCCATGCTCCTGCTCATTGGAGGTGTTGCTGGCACCGACGAGAGGCTTGTGGAGTCCAAGCTGTTGGAGCGACTTGGATCTGGTGTTACGTATTGGCGTGGCGGCGGAGATGGGTTGCTCTTGGAGTGCAGCGGTGCTGACTACTGTAGATGTGCGGAAGATGGTGGAGGATTCGGTCACCTGTTTATGGGCGGGGTGGCATTGGCCCCGGATCCGGCTTTGAAGAGGCTCGGAGGGCTCCTCAGACCGAAGTTCTTTATCGGGCTAGATCCAGTCTTACGGTCCTGGTGTTTATCGCGGCTCATTAACGCCTTATGGCTCGGGGTTTCTTTAAAGTCAAGATGTGGACCAGCTGCTAGTGCTCTTCTTCTTCGGCGACGGTGAAGGATTTAGGTGCTTGATAGTTGCGGTGAAGGCAGTATGCAGCAGTATTACCGTTTGTATCGTCCTAGTTTTATGTTGCTTGTATGCGTTCTAACTGTGTATCTTTACTATTATTATAAATACAAGTAATGTATGCCTACGGGGGTACATCGTCAAAAAAAACCATGATCTCGAACCATGAATCAACTATGGAAACCTCATCGATAGGTAACAGCCCGGCTAAATTTTCCGGATTGACTTTAACAAAATGAATTCCTTTCGTGGTACTATCTAAAGTACTATTACGGGTCGTTTGGATCCCATGAATTGGGACCAGAATCTTGGAATTCATTTAAGATTCTAGAAATCAGCTTGTTTGGCTGCCCAAGAATTGGATACAGAATTCATTTCCGAATTCCGTCGAATACATCCCATGCTCAACCTCGATTCCATCCGACGACCTGCTATTTCCTTGGAATTCTCACCCGACACCCCATCTCTCCCTCCCCGATCCATCTCCTCTACCGCCATGTCGCGGCGAGGAACATGCGAGAGCACTGCCGGCCATGGGCGGCGGCGGCGGTGGCCTCTCCCTCCTCTCCGGCGTGGCAGCTTTGGCCTCTCCCTCCTCTCCGGCGGCGCGGCAGCGGTGGCCTCTCCCTCCTATCCGGCGGCGCGGCAGCGGTGGCCCCTCCCTCCTCTCCGGCGGCGTGGCGGCAGTGGCCTCTCCCTCCTCTCCGGCGGCGCGGCGGCGTTGTTGTTGGAGTGAGCGCATTGTGTCAGAAGACCATCACGGACTGACAGGATCCAATTCTTCAACATGGCAGCCAAACATAACTTTTTAGCATAGAATTCAATTTAGACAAATGAAATGATGGTATGATTGTGTATTCATTTCATTTATGCCAAATGAATTGAATTGAGGGGAGCCAAACGACCCCTTAGTGTATCTTTGATGGTTCACACCTCGGATGAAGATATACTTATCTGCAATACTCAGTCAAACAAAGCTGTTGGAACAATTTGCTCGATTAATGACCCGCTGACCATATATTTTTTTGCCTCGCCTGCAGCAGATCTACACCAGTTCAGGTGTCAGACAGTCAGAGCCTCTGCATTTTGGACGGCAGGGGAATCCAGCACCCAGCAATAGCATGCCTACGGGCTCAGATCACACCTCTCACCATCCTTCTCCAACTGGATTGATTTAAGAGAAGGACGTACGGATTTATCACAGGAGTAGAGTAGAAGTTCAGAACATGCATGGCTGGTGAGCCCGTGATCAACTCTGCTTAATAATGCACTTTTATATCTTTGCAGCAGCTCGGTTCATTAGCCAGCTCGTGATTGCACTAATCATTTCGGCGGTTGGCGATGGCAGGACTGCATTGACTCTGAATAATTCTAATTTTTGTAGATTTCCGGATCTCCGGGCATCGTCCTTAATTTCCGACTGCGCGGTAATGGTTTGGTCAGTCTGATGCCTGACTAAATACTATATCTATCTATCGCGGTGGTTAAACGAATCTCAAGTCCACTGCATCGCTCTCTCCGAAATGAATGGAAGTAGGTTGCCGGCGATGATCGTTTTGATTCACCGCCGGGCTAATCATTTTGGTTGGTACTCCAAATGATCGGTCGCTTACTTGCCATCACGACGCATGACAGGGGAACCAAACGGCCGAAAGAAAAAAGAAGAAGATTATTTTGTGCAGCAAACGGCAGATTCTTTGATATTTTGCTCCTTCTTAATTTGCAACCTTCTGCCTCTTGGCTTGTCCTCCTGTAGTCCTGTTCATCACTAATCACAGCTACCTGCTATCCTCGGCTCAAGGTAAAAAGAGTGGAAGTATCTAATTTCGCCTTAGAAACCACAAAAGTAACATGGTGGCACGCTAGCTCGATGACAAGTGGTTCGGGTCCGGTCGTCATGTGAGTGGTCGTTGTTGTGAAGGTTGTAACTTAACAACCAATATGACGATCCAATGAAAGCTTTCTGATGTGCTTTGCCTATGTAAATTAGTCGCAATTTGCAACGCGACACGTGATGTACGTACTTGGAGCTCTAGCAATTATGATCTGCACAAATAAGAGAGAGCACACTACCTGTACGGCTGTACGCAGTGGTACCTCTAAATTTTTAACCACAATTAACAAACTCAATTATGGTACTTTGGGTCAAGTACAAGTGGTAGTACGTATTTGATCGGTCGATTCGGTCGAGCTACCTCGTGGTGCTGCTATACCATCCAAAGCCCAAACACCATTTTAAAACTGTAATGTGTATATATTAGGGTTGTTATTGAAACTTGCAGCCGATCGATAAAATTAAGGCGTACACAATAATTTGGCGCATATGAAACCAAAGATGAAGATTAGCTCGGATCCGACCATCTCTCTGATGCGTCGAGAGCCAGAGCTACTTCGAGCTGGACCACGATAAACAGTGCCTTAAGGTCACAAGTGGGAGCTTTGGAGAGAGTTTTCTCTCGCTGTGAACCCTCGCAGGCCATGTGAAATCCTCTTTGGCATTGCGATGAGCTCTGCTGGTGAGAGTGTCCCAGCTAGCTAGTTTTGTGCAGCATAGTTAGTGGCTGAACATGATGCAATTTGGAAAGAACATGGTGTGTGCGCTATGTACTTACTGCCACTAGGCAACGCTTGATCTTAAATCCTGAGATCTAGCTAGCTAGCTAGCTGGTAGCGCTTCAAACAAGTCCTCTCGTGATGCACATGTATGAGCTCTGTAAAGTTCTACATCAACTAGGTTGATAAACTGTCTGTAACCCCCCTGGCTGGCACAAAAACAAATGCTTTAACTTATCCCTGGTGTGTAACTTTTTGCATTTGATCCGTAGCTCTGTGGTAGCAGTATTTGGACGGCCTTCGCGAAAGCTGAAGAGATTCGCAGAGGTGAAATGCTGACCACAAGACAGTGCACGCTAGGGCGGTGCATCGGGTGCTGGAAACCTGCCTCTGCGCAGAGCACTACTGGCGGTTAAAATTTACTGGTACTGTAGTAGTTAGGCTACGGCCGGGCAGTCAAACTCTAGCTAGCTAGCCACCTGGATGGATCGCCCAGTCTTTCCCACGGGTGTACGTGTGGCCATCCTCGTTTTGTCATCGACCAACGGTCATCGGTCAACGGTCACGTGGAAAAAAGAGCACCAAGGCAGCGTCTGTCCTTGTCAATTGTCATGCATGCATGGCCGTCTGAAAGGGGTCGGTAGACGTCTCAGCTGATGATATTCCAAGAGCTGGGCGCACTGTTTCCAGGAGAAGTCGTTGCACTTGCACGAAGGAACGAGAGAGACGCCCCAGAGTTGGAAGTCACGAAACACACATCTAGCCGGCCTAGCTAGGCGCTTTAGCTAGCCGGACAAAGTTGAATGTTACGGCGACTTGCGCCTTGCCGGTCGTGTTGGGAAATTGCCACTCGTCAGCTAGTCATGATTCAAAAGAGGTAGTTACAAAAAAACCATCATAATTGAAATATTTTTAGTAAACAAATCACAGGGGCTTGTTCAGAGTATGCGCGCTAACGGTCTTTTGACCGGTCGGGCCCAGTGCCAGGCTGACGTGGCACGACTTAACGCTTAGGCGGGTGTCGGCGTCAATGCTTATTAGGTTGGCCGTGTTACCTGTCCCAATTAACCTAGTATGTTGGGTATCGGTCCAAACCACACCGTCGCTCGCGTAGTCTCTTCCACTCCATAGGGGCGGTGAATCCAAGCGGCGGAAATGGAACTGAGATTTGTAGGTGGGGCACCGGTGTGTGTGGGGGAGGTGGGTTCTTGTCGGTGGGCGACAACCCTCGGGTGGCGGCGAGTCCACAGTAGCCGCGGCCACCATTGCTGATGTGTGGAAGCAGAATCCGGTGCGGAGCCATAGATGTACATCGTCTTCGATGGTGTAGAGTAAGCTCTTTTCCCAACCCTGTTGTTATCGATGTGCCTCACATTTTGTTGTTAAGAGTTACATTTGCGGAATAGACGAGAAATCTGAAATTGAAATTTATTTGTTGATTATTTTAGTTTGGATGATGAACTATGTGATGTTAGATTCTGTTTGGAAGGCCGTGAAAATTCAACAAAAAAAAACATTAGCTTGATATGATATCACATTTCTGAAGCTCTGATTGAGACTGAGGGTTACATAATGGATATTATGTATTATGTTGAGTACGATCGTGAAATACATTGTTGGTCATTTGAAATAAGCCATCTGGTATAACATTTTTGTAATTTAGAGCCTCTAAGATTCGTATTCTGAGATTCTTGGAGCTTGTGGAGATTACAAATCTCTTTCCACAGATTATGAGATTGCAAAAAGTCATATCAAATGACTTATTTCAAATAACATAGCCGTTTCTAACATTTCACAGTTTCAGATAAGTCAAAGTGAATGATGTTTTGTAGGATTGTCAGAACACCTAAGTCCATGATCTGAGTGGCCAGATCTGGTTTTTTTTGAAAGCCCATTATTAATTAACTTAAAGTCCGTAAAAGAGCCACTTAAGACAAAAGGATGCCAGGGACACAATAGAACGCACTTGAGCTGAAAAACACACCTAGCCAGTTAGGTGTGTCTTTCATTTCCAGGGACACAATACAATGTACGTGAGCTGAAAGACACAATACGTACGCACGTGTTGCGAAATGCTAGCCCTGTTGAAATTTCAGCATACTACGTATCGTCATACACTCATACTCGATCGGAATTGCTTAGACACTTGATGGAGTCAAGGAGGAGATCCAGGACACTGCACATGGTCGTTTGTGCTATAGCTTGGAGTACATGTACAGATGACTCTTTTGCTGAACTTCATTTGTCTAGATGAATTGAGCCTGCGATTCAGGTGTCTCTTGGATGATTGGGTCCAAGTCCAAGCACATGCTTCTTCTTTTTCTTGCTTTGTGGGGGAGTAATTTCACATTTGGTATATCAACTCTCTTGCGCATAACACAACCATCCCGGTGGTTGAGAAATGCTCCAATATGGTCCCCCATACACGAGAATACATAACATCTACGGTCCTGCATACGGTCCTGGATACGCTGGGGCGACGAGGTGCTGCCACGTACCCGGTGATGCACGTCCGTGAGGAATTTGCTCAGAGCCCCCTGGACGGTTTCAAAATCGCATCTTGGTCCAGTCCATGACTGAAGGTCCTCTATTTTTCCTTTCTTTGCATGGTGCCGTGAGACAGATTAAAAAACTCGAAAGAATCTTTGGTGTATGCTTTTCGAATGGAAATGTGGATTGGTACGTATCATGCATGCATGCTGCTAGTGCTATGACTGTGAGATTCTGTACTACCTTCGCCATGCTCGGCCTCGCCGCTGCCACCGGCGCGCAGCACCCCATCACCAGCTTCTGTGCCTACACGAGCTCCTCCTCTGCCGGGCTACACCTCCATCGTCGTCAACTCGACACCTCAAGCGGGATGGCCCTGGAGAGAAAATTGGCCTCGAGGTAGATGGACTCCAGGGCGGGGAATGCGTCGAGCTCTTTGAAGGCGTCCATGGCGCCGCTATCCGGCGGCGGCTAGTCCGTCTGCAGCCGGTCGCCCAGCATCGACGAAGACAGTACCAACAGCAGCAGACCGACGGAAGCCGTCTTGGCTTGGCTCCCTCCAGGAAGGAGCTCCTGTCCGGGCTCAGGAACTGCACCTGCCCGGTACAGCGCGTTCCACTCGTCGCACACCTGCGCGGCGAGCACCAGCGAGAACACTCCGAGCATCAGCATGGCGTTCCCTAAGCCGCCGCTCTCCTCGACAGCTTGTTCGAGTTCGTCTCCGCCGCTGTTGTTCCTGTCGATGAGCACGAGAGGCAGGCGACGGAGACGAACACCTCGCTGGCCACCGCGACGATCTCCACCAGCTGCACCCGCTTCTTGATGAACGGCTTCTTGAGCAGCATGAAGAAGAGCTGGAAGGAGGCGAGACTGCGAGAGCCAGGACCACCGTCGCGTGCGCGCGTGACGGCCGCCCTGACGGCGGACAGCAGCTTCGTCTCCTGATCTGACGCGAGCCCCGAGGTGGTGCAACACTCGAGTTCGCCAGCGACAAGTGCGAGAGCGCGGACGCGCTCCAGCCAAGGAGAACGCGACGGCCGTGCTGTTCAACCTCGTCATGGCTACCGTATGCAGGACCATAGATGTTATGTACTAGATTTCAAAGCGCGGCTTGCCGCGCGCCACCATTTGATTCGAAAAATATTTTACCCGTAATTTGCATGTATTAATACAGATTACTGATTATATAGTTAATATCTCAGGCTTACTTATTATATAGTTAATATCTCAGGCGGGAATATAAGCAACATATAAAGAAAATGGCATACAAACGTTGAGACGATGTGGTAATATATCCGGGTTCAATCAGGTAGTTATTTACAGTAGAATGAAGCAGCGAAGTTAAAGCATAAGGAGGTTCGGTAGGTTTATACGAAGGAAACACATTACTACATAAACTAAGTTACATCATAAGGGTTGGATAATCGGATGGGGTTCATCTGCTTAAGTAGAAAGAGTTTTGCACCCCGCTTGAAGCAGTATGAACATTGAAAAGTGAACCGATCATGGCCATCGACGAAGTAACACCGATGGACTATATTCAGACGCAGAACAAAATAATCCTGCAAGACGATTTTTGTAGTCAGGTCCAGTAACTTAGAATCCAGTACCAGTTGGTCATTTACTATAAAGCATAGGTTGGACTCATGAGCTACAGGGTATGCATGAATATTTTGATTAGCTATGTTAACGGAATAT
Organism: Puccinellia tenuiflora; assembly: GCA_012064385.1. Lineage (NCBI taxonomy): Eukaryota > Viridiplantae > Streptophyta > Magnoliopsida > Poales > Poaceae > Puccinellia > Puccinellia tenuiflora. The sequence continues at coordinate 46,138 of QRDG01002424.1, read as the reverse complement.
ATATGTTATATATTCTGATTATACATGTCATACAGAGAAGGGAGTATAACTATTGGAAAATATTTAAATCTTTAAGCAGCCTGAATGGTAAATTTTGTTTCATTTGCTGTCGCACTGTTAGTGTAGGCAACTTCGTAATGTAAACTATTGACCACTTAATCAGCTTAACAACTTAGTTCTTTTAATTATAGGAAGCACAATATATTATTTGATATGAATAGATTTAGGACAGTAGCCTATGCGACTTCTTAATTTTCTAATGTTATTAGTAACAATATAATTATCTGAAAGTGATAAAAGCCGAAGAACTTCACTTCCAGATAGAACTGCACTTAACACAGCCTACATCTATTTTCTCTAATAGGAATATTTAATACCTGGCATGCATATAATCTATGAGCTGAACATACATGAGGATACATATGATAGTTCCACATTACTTCAGCCTTTAAAGAGTTTCAAAGCTGTTTTATCAGAATTTATAACATACAGGGAACAGTCTTACAAGAAGTATCTGTACAGAATTTGGAACTATATAAGTTATTCAAATCGATAGGTAAGGAGTAGACAATAGCTGTAGGAAGGTCGGGATTTGTAGTGCAGATTTCTTACCTAACATGAAACCAAAGGCATGTACTCGTGTGGTCTACAGCTTTGCTTTTCCATCGGCTTCACCAGGGTCTTCAGTACTCTCGAACATGTTGGTTCCGAGGTCATCTTCTTTGACTTGATCTTCACTGTCTTGGAACAAAGGCTTGCGGACTTTCGAATAGAGTGGAACAATATTTTTGCTGCAAGATAACCATAAGAAAGGTAGAAGTGAGTACTAATATTCATATGTAAGTGCTTTGTATATAATCTAGGTTTGCAAGCTAGAATGTAGTTGGTTGGGACCACCTTAGAACAGTTGTCCTGCTGACAGAAGGTGGTGTCGAGAGAGACGGTCAGGTATAGTAACCTAAAAGCATAAAAATATGAATCAATCATATATGTCAGTAACAATCATGGCAAGGAAGGTAATGAATAGACAGAGGTGTTAAACTGGTACTTTCACTGAAAAATGCAAACGAAAGAAATATTATGTAGCCATTTCAGTATAGCAAAACATGATTAATAATACCAAATGGCGAAAAGAGAAGGCAAAAACTAATAAGACATCATTATTTAACTGATCAAATTTTGACACTATTTCATTTAGCTTCAGGAGGAGTACATGATTAATTATAGGTTAATTCATAATGCAAGAAAAGGCCAAGTACTATGATTCCACTATGAAGAATATAAAAGGAAGAATGAGGGTGATATCATTCCACTCATATTCAATCATCAGAAATACCATAGAGGTAAACAAATTATAAAAATATCTGTCGATAAAGCAGTAGTTACCATGCATAAAGAACCTATGGCCCCAATTGAATAAACTATATGACCCTTACAAAAATAACACCACCCAACTAACGGCCGAGGTGGCATTACCACTTATGGAGAATTGCATAGATAAGTGTAAGAATAGGGCATCTCAGCAAATATAAATCTTTATTTGTATGCAACAAATATAAATATGCAGCAAGATGGAGTGAGGGAATAGGTACCTTTGGAGGTGAGAAGGTCACCGATTCTACCACACTGCCACCACGATATATGGCGCAGACCAATGTTTTGGCTGCTGCAACCTTAAGTCCAAGGAAGGGATCCATCCCATGCATCACGATTTACAGTGACCTCAAACACTGAACGTGCCATCACAAGTCATCAGTAGCCACAACTGTAGGTAGTAGAAGATTAAAAGTAGCCAAACATTAGCATCATATGCATTTGAATTTGCACTACCCATATAAAATACTTGATGTGAAATTGTTCCTAAAAATTGACCACAAATATTGGTTATTCTCAAAGCAAGATAGACAAAGGATTGATAATGAAGCATTCTATGTGTTCAAGGAAGGCTGCATCACACAGTCATGGTATAAACTTCCTTTTGCAAGTTAGATTTCATGTCCGCATAACATAAAATAGGCCTACAGCATTCTTTATTTTCTTACATTACATAGTTTCTTATATAACCAGAGTCCATCAAATAGATATGTAAACCTTCACATAGATCAGAAAGAATTTGCCAAAGAATCTTGCCTCACCTGATATACATGGTACAATTGCGATTTTTCTCTTTGAAAACTAATATAGATGCCTCATCTTATTTCCTCCTACAGAACACTGACATGAAACATGAAAAAAAAAGAATACAGGCGTTCACTCCATTAGGAACCTGAACATAATCCATATAATTGGAAAAATATCAATATTGAGAGCAACATTCCAACTATTGTGAACTCAACAGCAAGCCAGTCACATTTGAAATACTTCCACTAAGCATTAAGAGGAACAAAAGATCAATGCCAAGTAAGAAACATAAAGTTTTTCCTCTCTTGCATAGACATTTAGCTACCATAAGTAAAACACCAGGAAATGGAAACATATAGAGCTGTAGGGAAGAAAATTACTACCTTGTTTCAGTAAGCTAGATAATCCATTGGCCCTCCTCTTTTCCTCAACACACTCTTATCGATGTTCTCATTTTGTTGTTAGCTCTTAGGAAAAATGTCACAAACATCCTTCAGTAACTATCTCTTAGCTCATCATTTTTGATTTGTACGCGGCATGGAGGGAACCAACTGATAGGTGCTGGAGGTTGTTGATTTGCCACACCATTGAAATACCCCACATGTCCTAGGTTGCTTCCTTGCAGCTCGTCGGCGGCGGCAACGCAGGGTGTTAGTGCTGCCTTAGCGACTGTGTTGCGCCCTGCACAACAAATAGTACGCAATATAAATGGAAATGATGGAGCACACATGAAAAAAAGGAAAATTCAGAGGCATATATTGAATTAGCATCATTTCTATTTGAAAGTAGCAGCATCGTTTTAACATATAAACTGAACCAAAATACATAAACCTACAATTAATTTCTGGATGGAACAGTTGGCATCCAGCACCAAGAGTTTCAAACCATTTAAGTTCTGGGTCAAACAAATGTCAGAGACCACAAACTCAATTAGAAACCAAATTAAATTATGACCTCTAGAAAAGAAACTGAGTTAAAAGCACTAAAGCAGAACTACAGAATGAGAAAAAAAACTAATGTGAGCCCCTCTTGGTTTCCTATCACTGAACAAAACTTTTATTTACATGTATCAATGTATACCACATCACACCAGGAGAAAGCAAATATTAACATGATATAATTATGGGCTGTTTGAAGTGCTCTTATAACTAAACTAATGCAGTGTATTTAATAATTCATTCCAGATATCTGTCGAGTAAATTATAATAAAGAATCTGTAATACAAAGCAGAAAATTCTCAAGTAATATGCAGTTCATGGTCAGGTCTTGTTCTCAGTTCAAGCATGCGTCACCATGGTCATTGATTGAGACGGCGGACCCAGCAGACCAAATATGAAAGGAGTCAATCATTTGTTCTCCTAAAAATGCCTAATTATACATTCTTTAGATGATTGGCTAGGGTTAAACAATGCAGGACGTAACTGAAATCTTACATATTCAGTTCAGCCTTTAGTCAAAAAAGAACATCCCGTAGGCAACTCTAAATAGCTAGAGAACCTGCATGTAACAACAAAAAGGACAGTTAAGGGTATCCACGTGCTGACAAATGAGCACCAAGAGATGTGTCTGTAGTATAACAGCCAACAAACAGGAAAATAAAATAGATCTCTATTTGGACTTGGACATCACATCTAACCTACGAACCAGCTAAACAAATCACCCAGCTAAACAAATCAGAAAAAGAAAACTAACCAAAACTTCATGCATTAGTTACTCGAGACCTAACAATCCATGAATAAGAAACCACTGAAACAGCTACATCTATTAGGCATGGACAGCAAGCATCGGTGCTCTAAATATTTTGGACAGCCTAAAAACCTAGCAACTGGATCTACCTGAATGCATACCCAACCGACAAGTAAAGAAAATAAAAAGAAGCTACAAACTGCATCTATCTCTATGCATAGCCAAACAAAAACAAAACAAAGTAGACCTGTCACACTCACCTCAAACCAGCTCTCCCAATGGCGAATCAGATCCAATCTAAGAGCAAGTGAAAGCAGGAACTGCAGAGAAAATAAGGCCAGGGTCAACCTCAATCAGCCGGATGGAACCTAAAAATAGATTGGCAAATAGAGGGGCAACATACCTCAACCAAAACGAATCCTATGATTCCGATGTGCAACGGATCCAATCAAAAGAGAGGTCAGAACAGCAGCTACATAGACAGATCCGGTGGTTAGATGGCAGAACAATAGAAACATAAAAAAGAGAGGGGAATAAAGGGAGAAGAGAAGGAGAAGGCCGTGCACAAGCAGAGGTGCAGGAGAGGATGCTCACCTAGGCGTCGCTCGGCGTCTCATGCTCTCTGAGGATGCGGATGGTGGCGGCGTGAGCGGCTGGGCCCCCTCGTTCGTCCCTACGCCCTGGGAGCCGAGGCGCCAGTCGAGGGGTGAGGATGGCCGCATCCTCCTCCCTGTCTTCCAATCCTACGCCGCTGAGGGGAGAGGACGACGACGGTGGTGTCGTGGTGGAAGAGGAGATGCGGGGAGAGGCGGCATGAAGGAGGGAGAGGAGAAAGCGGCTGGGCCCCCCTCGTTCGTCCTACGCCCTGGGAGCCGAGGTGCCAGTCAAGGGGCGAGGACGACCGCCTCCTCCCCCCGTCTTCCAGTCCTACGCCGCCGAGGGGAGGGGATGACGACGGCGGTGCCGTGGTGGAAGAGGAGATGCGGGGAGCGGCAGCAGGAAGCTGCGGGCGAGCTCGGAGGGCCGTGGCGACGAACTCGGAGGCGAGGGCGAGCTCGGAGGCGGCGGCAGCAAACTCGGAAGCGAGGGCATGTGGGCTGCGGGCGAGCTCGGAGGCGGCGAACTCGGAAGGGAGGGCATAGGGGATTGGCGGCCGGCGGCGTAGAGGAGGAGGCGGAGGGCAGGAGCGTGGCGGCGGGATTGGAAGAGAAGAGAGGAGCGAGGGGATTGGGGGAGAGAGCGACGCGATCGATTGGTGGCTAGGGTTTCACAGCGCAGGCGCAGCTTATATAACGCAGAGCGAAATGACTATTTTGCCCATAGAAAATGGACGGCTCAGATCGACGCGGGTTTTCACCCTCTGATCCGACGGCTCGCGGTGGGTAGTCGCTGCGAGGAAATCAATTTGCACCGAAATTTCCAGCCACCAAGACTATGACAGGTGGGACCAGGGACAGTAAAAAAAGTAACCACGTGATCGGACGGCTGAGATCGTTTGGTGGCTCGATCGGACGGCCGAAAGTCGCTAAGCTCTGAGGAGGCCTGGTCTCTACGCAAGGATGTTGGCATGAGACTAGATTTCAAAGCGCGGCTTGCCGCGCGCCACCATTTGATTCGAAAAATATTTTACCCGTAATTTGCATGTATTAATACAGATTACTGATTATACAGTTAATATCTCAGGCTTACTTATTATATAGTTAATATCTCAGGCGGGAATATAAGCAACATATAAAGAAAATGGCATACAAACGTTGAGACGATGTGGTAATATATCCGGGTTCAATCAGGTAGTTATTTACAGTAGAATGAAGCAGCGAAGTTAAAGCATAAGGAGGTTCGGTAGGTTTATACGAAGGAAACACATTACTACATAAACTAAGTTACATCATAAGGGTTGGATAATCGGATGGGGTTCATCTGCTTAAGTAGAAAGAGTTTTGCACCCCGCTTGAAGCAGTATGAACATTGAAAAGTAAACCGATCATGGCCATCGACGAAGTAACACCGATGGACTATATTCAGACGCAGAACAAAATAATCCTGCAAGACGATTTTTGTAGTCAGGTCCAGTAACTTAGAATCCAGTACCAGTTGGTCATTTACTATAAAGCATAGGTTGGACTCATGAGCTACAGGGTATGCATGAATATTTTGATTAGCTATGTTAACGGAATATATATGTTATATATTCTGATTATACATGTCATACAGAGAAGGGAGTATAACTATTGGAAAATATTTAAATCTTTAAGCAGCCTGAATGGTAAATTTTGTTTCATTTGCTGTCGCACTGTTAGTGTAGGCAACTTCGTAATGTAAACTATTGACCACTTAATCAGCTTAACAACTTAGTTCTTTTAATTATAGGAAGCACAATATATTATTTGATATGAATAGATTTAGGACAGTAGCCTATGCGACTTCTTAATTTTCTAATGTTATTAGTAACAATATAATTATCTGAAAGTGATAAAAGCCGAAGAACTTCACTTCCAGATAGAACTGCACTTAACACAGCCTACATCTATTTTCTCTAATAGGAATATTTAATACCTGGCATGCATATAATCTATGAGCTGAACATACATGAGGATACATATGATAGTTCCACATTACTTCAGCCTTTAAAGAGTTTCAAAGCTGTTTTATCAGAATTTATAACATACAGGGAACAGTCTTACAAGAAGTATCTGTACAGAATTTGGAACTATATAAGTTATTCAAATCGATAGGTAAGGAGTAGACAATAGCTGTAGGAAGGTCGGGATTTGTAGTGCAGATTTCTTACCTAACATGAAACCAAAGGCATGTACTCGTGTGGTCTACAGCTTTGCTTTTCCATCGGCTTCACCAGGGTCTTCAGTACTCTCGAACATGTTGGTTCCGAGGTCATCTTCTTTGACTTGATCTTCACTGTCTTGGAACAAAGGCTTGCGGACTTTCGAATAGAGTGGAACAATATTTTTGCTGCAAGATAACCATAAGAAAGGTAGAAGTGAGTACTAATATTCATATGTAAGTGCTTTGTATATAATCTAGGTTTGCAAGCTAGAATGTAGTTGGTTGGGACCACCTTAGAACAGTTGTCCTGCTGACAGAAGGTGGTGTCGAGAGAGACGGTCAGGTATAGTAACCTAAAAGCATAAAAATATGAATCAATCATATATGTCAGTAACAATCATGGCAAGGAAGGTAATGAATAGACAGAGGTGTTAAACTGGTACTTTCACTGAAAAATGCAAACGAAAGAAATATTATGTAGCCATTTCAGTATAGCAAAACATGATTAATAATACCAAATGGCGAAAAGAGAAGGCAAAAACTAATAAGACATCATTATTTAACTGATCAAATTTTGACACTATTTCATTTAGCTTCAGGAGGAGTACATGATTAATTATAGGTTAATTCATAATGCAAGAAAAGGCCAAGTACTATGATTCCACTATGAAGAATATAAAAGGAAGAATGAGGGTGATATCATTCCACTCATATTCAATCATCAGAAATACCATAGAGGTAAACAAATTATAAAAATATCTGTCGATAAAGCAGTAGTTACCATGCATAAAGAACCTATGGCCCCAATTGAATAAACTATATGACCCTTACAAAAATAACACCACCCAACTAACGGCCGAGGTGGCATTACCACTTATGGAGAATTGCATAGATAAGTGTAAGAATAGGGCATCTCAGCAAATATAAATCTTTATTTGTATGCAACAAAATATAAATATGCAGCAAGATGGAGTGAGGGAATAGGTACCTTTGGAGGTGAGAAGGTCACCGATTCTACCACACTGCCACCACGATATATGGCGCAGACCAATGTTTTGGCTGCTGCAACCTTAAGTCCAAGGAAGGGATCCATCCCATGCATCACGATTTACAGTGACCTCAAACACTGAACGTGCCATCACAAGTCATCAGTAGCCACAACTGTAGGTAGTAGAAGATTAAAAGTAGCCAAACATTAGCATCATATGCATTTGAATTTGCACTACCCATATAAAATACTTGATGTGAAATTGTTCCTAAAAATTGACCACAAATATTGGTTATTCTCAAAGCAAGATAGACAAAGGATTGATAATGAAGCATTCTATGTGTTCAAGGAAGGCTGCATCACACAGTCATGGTATAAACTTCCTTTTGCAAGTTAGATTTCATGTCCGCATAACATAAAATAGGCCTACAGCATTCTTTATTTTCTTACATTACATAGTTTCTTATATAACCAGAGTCCATCAAATAGATATGTAAACCTTCACATAGATCAGAAAGAATTTGCCAAAGAATCTTGCCTCACCTGATATACATGGTACAATTGCGATTTTTCTCTTTGAAAACTAATATAGATGCCTCATCTTATTTCCTCCTACAGAACACTGACATGAAACATGAAAAAAAAAGAATACAGGCGTTCACTCCATTAGGAACCTGAACATAATCCATATAATTGGAAAAATATCAATATTGAGAGCAACATTCCAACTATTGTGAACTCAACAGCAAGCCAGTCACATTTGAAATACTTCCACTAAGCATTAAGAGGAACAAAAGATCAATGCCAAGTAAGAAACATAAAGTTTTTCCTCTCTTGCATAGACATTTAGCTACCATAAGTAAAACACCAGGAAATGGAAACATATAGAGCTGTAGGGAAGAAAATTACTACCTTGTTTCAGTAAGCTAGATAATCCATTGGCCCTCCTCTTTTCCTCAACACACTCTTATCGATGTTCTCATTTTGTTGTTAGCTCTTAGGAAAAATGTCACAAACATCCTTCAGTAACTATCTCTTAGCTCATCATTTTTGATTTGTACGCGGCATGGAGGGAACCAACTGATAGGTGCTGGAGGTTGTTGATTTGCCACACCATTGAAATACCCCACATGTCCTAGGTTGCTTCCTTGCAGCTCGTCGGCGGCGGCAACGCAGGGTGTTAGTGCTGCCTTAGCGACTGTGTTGCGCCCTGCACAACAAATAGTACGCAATATAAATGGAAATGATGGAGCACACATGAAAAAAAGGAAAATTCAGAGGCATATATTGAATTAGCATCATTTCTATTTGAAAGTAGCAGCATCGTTTTAACATATAAACTGAACCAAAATACATAAACCTACAATTAATTTCTGGATGGAACAGTTGGCATCCAGCACCAAGAGTTTCAAACCATTTAAGTTCTGGGTCAAACAAATGTCAGAGACCACAAACTCAATTAGAAACCAAATTAAATTATGACCTCTAGAAAAGAAACTGAGTTAAAAGCACTAAAGCAGAACTACAGAATGAGAAAAAAACTAATGTGAGCCCCTCTTGGTTTCCTATCACTGAACAAAACTTTTATTTACATGTATCAATGTATACCACATCACACCAGGAGAAAGCAAATATTAACATGATATAATTATGGGCTGTTTGAAGTGCTCTTATAACTAAACTAATGCAGTGTATTTAATAATTCATTCCAGATATCTGTCGAGTAAATTATAATAAAGAATCTGTAATACAAAGCAGAAAATTCTCAAGTAATATGCAGTTCATGGTCAGGTCTTGTTCTCAGTTCAAGCATGCGTCACCATGGTCATTGATTGAGACGGCGGACCCAGCAGACCAAATATGAAAGGAGTCAATCATTTGTTCTCCTAAAAATGCCTAATTATACATTCTTTAGATGATTGGCTAGGGTTAAACAATGCAGGACGTAACTGAAATCTTACATATTCAGTTCAGCCTTTAGTCAAAAAAGAACATCCCGTAGGCAACTCTAAATAGCTAGAGAACCTGCATGTAACAACAAAAAGGACAGTTAAGGGTATCCACGTGCTGACAAATGAGCACCAAGAGATGTGTCTGTAGTATAACAGCCAACAAACAGGAAAATAAAATAGATCTCTATTTGGACTTGGACATCACATCTAACCTACGAACCAGCTAAACAAATCACCCAGCTAAACAAATCAGAAAAAGAAAACTAACCAAAACTTCATGCATTAGTTACTCGAGACCTAACAATCCATGAATAAGAAACCACTGAAACAGCTACATCTATTAGGCATGGACAGCAAGCATCGGTGCTCTAAATATTTTGGACAGCCTAAAAACCTAGCAACTGGATCTACCTGAATGCATACCCAACCGACAAGTAAAGAAAATAAAAAGAAGCTACAAACTGCATCTATCTCTATGCATAGCCAAACAAAAACAAAACAAAGTAGACCTGTCACACTCACCTCAAACCAGCTCTCCCAATGGCGAATCAGATCCAATCTAAGAGCAAGTGAAAGCAGGAACTGCAGAGAAAATAAGGCCAGGGTCAACCTCAATCAGCCGGATGGAACCTAAAAATAGATTGGCAAATAGAGGGGCAACATACCTCAACCAAAACGAATCCTATGATTCCGATGTGCAACGGATCCAATCAAAAGAGAGGTCAGAACAGCAGCTACATAGACAGATCCGGTGGTTAGATGGCAGAACAATAGAAACATAAAAAAGAGAGGGGAATAAAGGGAGAAGAGAAGGAGAAGGCCGTGCACAAGCAGAGGTGCAGGAGAGGATGCTCACCTAGGCGTCGCTCGGCGTCTCATGCTCTCTGAGGATGCGGATGGTGGCGGCGTGAGCGGCTGGGCCCCCTCGTTCGTCCCTACGCCCTGGGAGCCGAGGCGCCAGTCGAGGGGTGAGGACGGCCGCATCCTCCTCCCTGTCTTCCAATCCTACGCCGCTGAGGGGAGAGGACGACGACGGTGGTGTCGTGGTGGAAGAGGAGATGCGGGGAGAGGCGGCATGAAGGAGGGAGAGGAGAAAGCGGCTGGGCCCCCCTCGTTCGTCCCTACGCCCTGGGAGCCGAGGTGCCAGTCAAGGGGCGAGGACGACCGCCTCCTCCCCCGTCTTCCAGTCCTACGCCGCCGAGGGGAGGGGATGACGACGGCGGTGCCGTGGTGGAAGAGGAGATGCGGGGAGCGGCAGCAGGAAGCTGCGGGCGAGCTCGGAGGGCCGTGGCGACGAACTCGGAGGCGAGGGCGAGCTCGGAGGCGGCGGCAGCAAACTCGGAAGCGAGGGCATGTGGGCTGCGGGCGAGCTCGGAGGCGGCGAACTCGGAAGGGAGGGCATAGGGGATTGGCGGCCGGCGGCGTAGAGGAGGAGGCGAGGGCAGGAGCGTGGCGGCGGGATTGGAAGAGAAGAGAGGAGCGAGGGGATTGGGGGAGAGAGCGACGCGAGCGATTGGTGGCTAGGGTTTCACAGCGCAGGCGCAGCTTATATAACGCAGAGCGAAATGACTATTTTGCCCATAGAAAATGGACGGCTCAGATCGACGCGGGTTTTCACCCTCTGATCCGACGGCTCGCGGTGGGTAGTCGCTGCGAGGAAATCAATTTGCACCGAAATTTCCAGCCACCAAGACTATGACAGGTGGGACCAGGGACAGTAAAAAAAAAGTAACCACGTGATCGGACGGCTGAGATCGTTTGGTGGCTCGATCGGACGGCCGAAAGTCGCTAAGCTCTGAGGAGGCCTGGTCTCTACGCAAGGATGTTGGCATGAGATGCTCAAACTGAAGTTCTTGACAAAATAAAATCAATTAAGGACTTTCAGAAATCCAAAACCTGGAAGTGTGTCAGTGGCCTATTTTCTTTGCCTTATTGGGACTCCAATTTACTTCGTCACAATCTAGATATCATGCACATTGAGAAGAATGTATGCGAGAATATATATGGGACACTTCTAGGCATAGATGGAAAGTCTAAGGATAATTTGAAAGCACGTCTGGACCTGCAACAAATGAATATTAGGAAAGAGCTCCATCCACAAAAAAAGCCTAATGATAAGTATTATTTGCCCGCTGCTTCTTATACCATGTCTAAAAAAGAGAAGCAACAATTTTGCAAAGTTCTTCATGATTTAATGGTTTCAGATGGGTATTCGGGAAACATATCAAGATGTGTAAACGTTCCTCAAGGGAAAATTTCGGGCCTTAAAAGTCACGATTGTCATATTCTAATGCAACAACTTTTGCCACTTGCTCTGCGATATCTACTCCCGGATAATGTTACATCTGTGTTGTTTGATTTGTGTGGATATTTTAGAGAAGTGAGTGCAAAAGTTCTTTACATTGAAGATCTTGAAAAGTTGGAGGAGAGAATCATAATGACGTTATGTCGTATGGAGATGATATTCCCGCCAGGATTTTTTACTGTTATGGTGCATTTGGTTACCCATCTAGCCACAGAGGCAAAAATAGGTGGTCCAGTGTGCTACCGTTCGATGTGGTTTACAGAAAGGTATACTAGTTTCTGTTACAAATATAGAGAGATGCATTTGCTGTCTTTGTAGTACAAAGTTGTTTAAGAATACTCTTCCTTTCAATTTTTGATTATGTAGGTATCTAGGTAAACTCAAGTCAAATGTCCGTAATAGAGCTCACCCCGAAGGATCTATCGCTGAAGCATATTTGGCAGATGAGTGCATGACATTCTGTTCAAGGTATATTGTTGGTTTTGAGACCAAACATAACGCCCCTTCCCGGAACGAAGATAGCGAGGAATTGGTTGGCCATCCTGATGTTTCACAAGGAACAACTTTATTTCCACATGTTGGCGCACCACTGGGAAAGCCTAGAAATTATGTTATAAGGGGTTTAGCTAAAGTACAGGCGCATCGATACGTCTTGTTCAATTGTTCGAAAGTGAATTCATACCTTAGGTAATTTCTTAAGCTCATAAATTGTGCTAGTTATCTTTTCTCTCTAAATAGATATTGGTTGCAATTTACTTTACAGAGCTCATGCCGACGAGGTCACCAGTAGGCGCAATGTAAACCCAAATACTCTCGAGAAGATTCAAAATGAGACATTCCACGACTGGTTCAAAGCTCATGTAAGTGCGATATTTTGCATGCTTTACATCTACCACTATATATTTAATTAATGAATCTGCTTCTAAATATTCAGGTAAAGAATTTGGAGAGAAAAAATGGCATCCATAGTGTTGAAAATGATATTAGATGGCTAACTCGGGGGCCAGTTCATGCAGCAAAAAGATATCGTGCTTTCATTTCTCGAGGCTACCGTTTTAGGCCTAAACACTTGGATAAAGTGACACAAAACAGCGGAGTCATGCTAACTGCAAAAACATCTAGTTTTGCTTCAACAGGAGATGCAAATCCAGTTCTGGATGATGTGACGTACTATGGGAGGGTGATTGATATCATCGAGCTGAACTACTCCAGACAATTTTCAGTGGTTCTATTTGAATGTGAATGGGTTGATGTGTTTTCTAAAGAAGGAAATTAAAAAGACAAGTACGGCTACACACTTGTCAACTTCTCACATCTGTTACACAAAGGAAAAAATATTGAGCATGAGCCTTTTATTTTACCTAACCAGGCAGATCAAGTGTTCTATGTGGAAGATCAAATGAACCCAGGTTGGTCTGTTGTAGTGAAGCCTTCGAAACCTCGAGATTCATATGACACAGGTGACCTTGAATCGGCAGCAGACATAGAATCTGAGCCATTCCATGTTTCCCACCTCGGAGAGATGTTCAAAAAGAAAACCAGTGACCAGCATTGGGTTAGAAAAGACATCGAGGGAACATTAGTGGATGCTAATAATGCTTTCACCAACGAAGAATGGTAGAAGTCAATAATTTACTTGCTTGGTCTCCCAGGTATGTGTATTTTTGGCTAAAATACTATCCTCACTATGTTTACTCTCAAATCTATTACCTAAACTGAATAATGTCTTCGACTTGCCTTATGATGCACATTCCAAAAACCTGTCACGTTATTGCTTGGCATAGTCTCTGTTATCTCCATCATTAATTTTCATGTTTGAGAAAATGCTGAGAGCCTGATGGTCACCGGATGTACGAGTAGCCTAGCTAGTTAGCGTACACTTATATCTTGCATAGAAAAGATCCATATACCTGACCGATTTGCTTTTGCTCTGCCGCCGCAACCGGGCATGCATGTCGATGAATCACAGATCCATGTGCGACCAACCATGTCGACGGAATTGCCGTGCAGGTAGTGATGTTTCAACGGGCCCGAAAGTAGAGGAAATATTTGAAGCGGAGGCCATCAGATTGCCCTTAAAGTAATTGTGTATGCGGTTTGTTCTGTGACTAACTATCTCTTTTTTCCTGCTTATGTAGGCTATCTATGTTGGAGATGGGAATAATATTGTGCAATCATGGCTTCTGTTTGCTGCTGGAACACTTTTGAGCCTGAATAATATAGTGTTCACCTGCGAAACCTCCACTGAATATACTGTCTACTCACGAAGCGGCACTCTCCAGATTTACCACCTTGCATCTAGTTGAGCTGAATGATACTATGTGCGGCCCTGTTTTGTGGTATACTGTGTCGTAAATTTCTTTATTTCAGGAAACTATGCAGAATTGAAGAGTTTTGGGAAACCTCTAGTTGTTATCATTATACATTAATAACGTATTGTTATCATTATACATTAATAACGTACTGTTTTGAACATACAAGGAAGTCTTATCAATACTGCTATTTTCATTATAAATGTTATCTGCTATTATATGTTTTGGAACACGCATCCTTAGTAAGGTTAAAGTTCAGTTTTCTCCAAATTGATATACTAAGATTTCAAACTCACTAGTTGGAGGAAAATAAATATGTTAAGTATCAAAAGTTTTACACTGACCAACTCAAGGCGTGCGGCAGACGAAGAGGTCATGTATAGGGAGGTCGAACCTGAGACCGTTTTACTTCTCGTTTTTAGTACTTACCCACATGCTTTAAATAAATGATTGAAGGTCGAAAATGTAACCAAACCATCTGGTCTCCTATTACGTATTTTTAGGTTTTAAAGAAAACAAATTAAATCGCACAACGACCGTCGAGCAGGCCTATGTCATAACACAACTCAAACCTACACTGGCGCTCTTGCTAATGTGAATTGCGTGCATGGAGATATTGTGAAAGTGCAGATATTCTTTCCAAGAAGTACACTCCAAATCTTTGGTCTCTGTATTTTTTTTTTGTCAATAATAAATCGGAGTTTGAGTTCTCTCGTCTTTCCTGTAAATAGTGAACTTATTAAGACTGGGACAAAATACTGAGGTAACCAACAATCGTTATACATACTTATTTCAAGCATCAGAATCTAGGCTAGACATAAATGGGATGGTAGGAAACTGGTATGGTTCAATAGTCTACAACTAGCAGGTCGCTGGTTCGAATATTAGCCGTTTCTTTTTTATACACATTAAATGTGATGCAAACACTATATTGACCAATTCAGCACGGACTAAAAATCCAAAAGAAAAATTTGTTCGTTATGCATGTTAACTAAAACCATGTTGTATCTGACAAAAAAAAATTGTATCTGACAAAAAAAAATTAAAAAATTAAGCCATGCTGTAACATTGGTGGTCACGTATAACTTATGTGTTACGAACCTGTAACAGTACATATTCTGTGTTACAAACTTGTAACGCTTTTTGACCTCCGAATATTTTATGTTACAAACTTGTAACACTTTTTGACCCACAAATTTTTTATGTTACAACCTTGTAACACTTTTTCGATGCGTGTGAAACATGTGTTACTACCTTATAACACATTTTACTTTCCCCATTTCTTGTGTTACAAAGTTTTGTTACACACAAATTTTGTGTTACTGCAATTTCAACTAGTAACACAATTTTTTGTGTGTTACAAGGATGTGTTACGAAAGATATGTCCTGTTGTAGTGATTAGAGAAAAACCACACCAAAAAAACTCACACAAACAAGAATCAAATGGTAACCACAAAGGAAAATTGAAACTTGTTTGAGCAAACATGCCACATAGGAAATAGTTAATGTACAATATCAAATCTAAGTGGCAAACCTCAAATGTTCACATTTTTATGGGATTGTAATATGCACATAGCTTATTACTCCCCCATAATGTGATAAATCATTTTATTTTTAAACAAGAGGCAAATAAAAACCAATTAGAGAAATTAATGGACATGTAGAATTTGAATTGCTCATGAATATGACATACCACATAGTAACTAGATAATGTGAAATATCAATACGAGGTGGTGTGCTTCATGTACATACATTTTTAGGTTTGTGAGGTGCACAAAGCACATCACTCCCCTAAAATGGGATAGTCCATTAATATCTCAAAGAGCCAATTAAAATCAACACAAGATCCAGTAAAGCTCAACACAAAGTTACAAATACATGATATACAACTATCAAACATAACCTTGAATAACAAGACATGTGAGAGAGAGGCATATCATATACAAGCACATGCTAGGAACAAAACTAACACATGCAAGGGAGCAAGCAACTTTCAATATATATATGAATTAAATACAAGTTACCGCAAGGAGGAAGCATTGTATATGAGATAGATATGTGATAATCCAATTGACTTGGCTTGATGAAATAAAACCATGAAGATCCCTTAATTCTTCAAAAGAAGCCAAGTCACCAATGTCCTACACAATCACCTATTGATCAAGTTGAAGCTTGTTGGTCCCCAACCAAGTTGGGTCCTAAGATGTTAGTCACAATAGGCTTGGGAACCCAAATGGTGCATTTCTTGACACCACTTTGAGCTCCCACATACTTGGCAAACACATTGCCACTTCTATCCTTCCCAAGAGAATAAATATCATCAATTATAATAGGGTTGGATGAAGTATATTAAGAAGCAAAATGACCTTTGCCACGGCAAAGTTAGCAACATCGACTCTTATCTTTCTTCTTAATAGGCTCCTTAACTTGAGGAGCATTGACTTGAGTCTTCTTAGGAGGTGGCCTTTGTTCAACTCGTGGTTGAGCACGAGATTGAACAAGAGGCCGCTTCCCTAGTTGCTTCTCACTAAGAGGCTTCTTCTTCATTGGGCAATCCCGAACATGGTGCCCTTCAATCTTGCACTTGAAGCAAGTGATCTTGGCCGGATTCTTGATTTGAACTTGGC
Source organism: Puccinellia tenuiflora (assembly GCA_012064385.1). Lineage (NCBI taxonomy): Eukaryota > Viridiplantae > Streptophyta > Magnoliopsida > Poales > Poaceae > Puccinellia > Puccinellia tenuiflora. The sequence goes on along the minus strand of QRDG01002424.1, from coordinate 29,363 downwards.
CCTTCTTCTTCTTCTCAACCTTGGACTTGTTCTTGATGTTGGAGTTGAATCCAAGTCCACTCTTGTCATTAGGGGATTGTTGCACACTCAACATGTTGTCAAGTGCACTCTTTCCTTCATGACGCTTTTCCAAGCCTTTCTTCAAAGAAGTGACTTGGGCCTTGAGGTCTTTTATTTCCTCTACATGGTTAGTGGCAACAAAAGCACTAGAGAAAGTAGAAGCTTCATTGCAATGACAACAAGGCAAGACAAGTAATTCATCACAAGATGTACCAATATTTTTAGTGGATGAACTACTAAGACTAGCACATGACAATATAGCATTTTTGGTTGACGTTGTGCTATTATCCACATGAGGCTCACAAGATGTTACCTTGGTAGTGATAGCCTCATGAGCTAACTTTAGACTAGCATAGGATGCTAGAAGATCATCATTAGAGCTAGATAGCTTTTTATGACTTTCTTCCAACTCCCTATACTTGCTAGTTAGCAACTCAAGTTGAGCCCTTAGCTCAACATTTTCCTTCAAAGTAGATGCTTCACAAGAAATGGAGTTAGTAGCATAAGCATCATTGACATTAGGAATAGAGGAAGACATAACAAGCTCATCATTTTTAGATAGTTGAGTTTGGAGTTGATCATGAGACAAGGTGAGGAGAGAGTGTTCATGTTCTAAAGCCCTTTGAGCTTTGTCACGTCTCTCTATATCCTCAATTAGTCTAGCATTGCCAACACCAAATTCAACCTTTTCCTTTTTAAGCATCTTATATTTGGTATGAGCATGGTCACGTTCTTTAATGATTTTAGCAATTGTAGCATCGTGAGACTTCTCAATATTCTCAAGTTTCTCCTCAAGAGAAGTCCGAGTCTCTCGCTCTTCCTCAAGAGCATCTTCTAATGATGCCTTCTCCATAGCATCATCCCTTTCAATCTTACCCTTTTCTTCAAGGCTAGCTTCCAAAGCCTTAATAGTTTCCCCACGCACAACAAGGGCGCTCATGATTTCATAGAGGTTATCACAAGCATTTTATTTTTTGAAAGATCCTTAAGGATCATTACACCTTTATCATGAAGGAGGGCATCATTATTTTCCTCATCATCTTCTTCATCATTATTATCATTTTTATTATCATTGCTAGAAGAAGATTTAGCCATAAGACAATGATGGGTGGATGAAGAGGAATAATTGATTTTTGAACTACTCAAGTTCAAATCTTGTTCCACAATTAATTGAGTTTCCTCTACATTAATATTCATGCAAGAGTTAGAGGGAACACAAGCATTTTTATCATTGGAACAAGATAAAGCAAGCATATCATAAAGAGATTTATCCAAGTAATTTTTAGATGATATGCAAGGACTATCAACACTAGCATGTAAATCATTTATAGTGCTATGTGTGTTTAGGTCCAAAGATGAAGCATTGCAACAAGATAGAGATAAGTGATCATCAACAATGAGCTCACTATCAATGTTGCAAAGCCTATCACTACTCACCATTACATTGGTTTGTGGCTTACCACATTTTAGTGAAGTAGACGAAGACGAGAGCTCGTCACGGCCGGAGGTGGAGACGAACAAACGATGTCGCCTAGAGGGGGGGGGTGAATAGGCGATTAACACTTTTTATATTTAAGGGCTTGATAATTGCGGAATAAAACTATGTGTTTAAATTAACAAGCCAACAACCTAAATTACTAGGTTTAGCTATGTGCACCAACAACTTATGCTAAGCAAGGCAAGCAACAAGGTGATAGCAAGATAAATAACTTCAAGCACGAAGGCTATCACAATGTAAATTGCATAAGTAAAAGCTCGGGTATAGAAATAACCGAGGCACACGGAGACGAGGATGTATTCCCGAGTTCCTCCTTGTTAAGGGAGTACGTCTTGTTGGAGGGGTGTGAGCTCGCCACAAGAGGCCTACTCAAGATGCCACAAAGGCCTCACCCTATTCTCCGATGAACCTCACCCAAGGGATTGGTTCACCTTCCACTATCGGAATCCTTCGAGGCGGAGTCCGGAGCCCTTTACAACTTCTCTTGGGGCACACACCCACAACTCAATTGGAGGCTCCCAAATTCGTGCCGAAGCTTCACAACTCGAAGACTTCGCGGAACCTCCACACCGTCTAGGGTACACAATGCACCCAAGAGGCACAAAGCTCTTGGGAACACAATGCACCCAAGAGTAACAAGCTTCTCAACGTCGATCTTCACGTATCACCGTAGGGAGAGCAACCCGATGCAACAAATGCAAGAGGCAAGAACACACAAAGTGGTCAAGTCCTTCACTCTCAAATTCCAACCAAGCAACAAATGCTTTGGGGGGAATAAGAGAGGAAGAACAAAGGGGATGAACACAAAGCAACCCCAAAATCTAGATCCACTAGTTCTCCTCACTTAGAGGAGATTTTGATTGGTGGAGTTGTAGATCTAGATCTCCTCTCTTAAATCCCTAAATTTGGCCAAGAATCATTGGGGGGATTGAGAGGAATCAAAGCTTTGGAGGTCAACAATGGAGGAGTGAGAGAAGCTCCAAAACTTGGGAACCATTGGGGAAGAAGACCCCTTAAATAGGCCCCACCAAATCCAACCGTTGGGCGCAGTTTTTCCTGCGCGGGCCGGAATTTCCGGCACTTACCCCGGAATTTCTGTCACATCCCGAAAATTCGTCCCTAATGTTAGTAATGTTTTTCTCCCGCCTGAAAAACCTTTTTCTGTTTCCAAACTATTTTCTTCCACTTGGTGATCTTTGAATTGACTTTGGTTTTGCTCACTTGGAGATTTCCCAATAAACCTTGATCTTATCAACCCCCACCATATCTCGATGCCGCTATTTTCGTGGTCACCCATTGGTGCCACTCAAATGTTCCAAAACCCCTCCATCCCACCAAAAGCCACCACCACAATCATATCTTAAGATAAATTCTACCAAGCCACCAAATGGTTCCCTCATACATATACATCCGTCCCATGGAAAAATATTCCATAGTCCAGTGCAAAGTCCCAAGTTTAAATCATATCCCTTATTATGCCATTTCCAATCCACTAATTATTCAGACACATTCCACTCGTCCGAAAATTCTACAATTTTGTGGATATGCCTAATATCACCTCCTCAACATTTCACTCCATTGGCCCAACCTCATTTGAGCAATATTTGGGGTACTTCCTTTGTAATGCCATTTCCATGCCTATTTGCCATTTCCAAAGCAACCCCTAGCTACAAAAATCATTTGGTCTTGATACTTTTCCAAATAGACAACCATCCATATACAACACCATATACACAATATCGGATCAAGACCATTGGAGGAAGTGCATTTATCATGCCCATGCCATTAGGGTACTTTTGAACCCCAATTTATTTAACCATCTTCCATGTGTCCAACTGAGCCCAAACTCCACAGGAATACCATGTACACCCATTAGAACCTACTGTGAATTTCTGGGATTTTTCTGAGATGTGAAAAGCCCTAATCATTTCATCGAGCACCTGGTGTCCCCTACTATTTTTGAATTTTTGTTTACACCAAGTTGCCAACCAGCAAAAACTGATAACTAGAGTTTAGTAGGGTTTGGAATTTGGCACGAGGTGACGCGATTCGTTTTCTTTTTCAAGCCCTGGGGTGAGAGAAGCATGTGGATGCCGATGTCGGCATGGTGGCTGGCATGGTCACCATGAGCATGTCCACTGCCAGGCGGCACCACCACTCCCTGGTCATCGCCGTTCCTGCCTCCCCGCGTCCAGAACTTGCCCAGGAGGGGCTGCTCTCTCCCTAGACCCTCTCCCTCGGCCGCACACGCCACCTCCCTCTCCTACGGTGCCGCCAAGCCGCTAGGCGACGCGCTGCCGAACAACACCGCCGTGGGTCCCCTCACCAGTGCCGTGGCGACGTCGAGCTTATCCGCAGACCCGGTTTTCTCGTCGTCCAGCACGCATCCCTGCTGCACCGACGACGCGATGCTCGTCGCTCCGCTACAGCTCCAGGACAACTCACCCCGCCTCCCGAGCATCGTGGCCGCTGCCCCCCCCCCCCCGAACCCCTATAAAAGCCGCCCCCGAGCCCACTCATGCGAGGAGCACCCTTCTTCTCCCCGCTGGAGCCCCTCTGCTCCTTTAATCGCGGAATGGTGGAGCCCTGCTCCGTTCGGCCATGGACGTCGCCGTCGGTCCGCTGACCACGACGAGCTCCAGACCGAGCCATTCTTCAATTAAAGTTGTGGAAGAGTTCCCCTTGGTCCCCTCTCTCTCCTAGACAAATCAATTCGGAGTTTGGTGCCCCTTTTGCCCCGGAACCGTCTCCGCCCGCCGGCGGCGAGCTCCCTACTCCCGAGCACCGTGGCGTGGTGCTGCGGCCTCCCCGTGCTCGTGGCCGGCCTCTTCGGAGGCGGTGCGGTGGCGCCGTCCTCGCCACTCCCCCCGGCGGTCAGGCGTGCACTAGGCGGCGGCGTGCACCGGCGGCCGGCCCTGCCCAGGCGCGCCCGCGTCGGGCCTCGTCCCGCGCGTGGTCGACACGGGGGTGAGGTCGACCAGCTGGCAGCCAGCGTGGCACCGTGGTGTCGCCGACAGGCGGGCCCTGTCTGGCCCCGCATGCCTCGTCGGATAAGTGGAGGCGCCTCCCGCGCGTCTCCGCTTCCCGGCTGCGATGGCTTATTTCCGGAAAAACACACGACCATCCCGGCCCAGTCAGTTGCGGCCCGTTCTATTTTTTTTTCAGAATGGGCAGCAGATAGTTAAACGTCGCCGAGCTATATCTTTTGAACCGTAGCTCCGATTGAGGTGATCCAAATTTGTAAATTCATGGTTTGAGAAGCTCTATCCACTGGTATATGTTTCACATTTTTGTAAAATGTTTATATGCTCAGCACCCGCGTATGCTTGTATAGGTATTCCGCGGTACCGGCAAATTGAGACCCGAACCCGTGACGTGTCTGTGACCCCCTAAGCCAAATGGTGTCGATCTTCGAAGGCAAGCTAACCACTTGCTATGAACACTCAAGCGGTGTTTGTTTGTTTGCATATTACCCTGTCATATCGGTGCATTTTATTGCTTATTATCATCTGTCAACTGTGCGTCACGAGATATCGTGGCTTTGTTTACATCCTGTCAACTGTGCGTCACGAGATATCGTGACTTTGTTTCATACCTGTAATACGATAAACCCATGTCCCATGGGTTGAGTTCCGGTACCCCGTCTAAATACACGTTGGGTCCTGCCCAAGTGGATTGAAGCGGCTACTTTTCTGTAGAGTTGTGGCGTGCGTTGGACGGTACCATGCACCACTCCCCATTCCGGCGACGATGGACTGGAGGAACCGCCGCAGTCAATGGAATGGTGGAACGGGATCGCGTGGACGCCTCCACTAACTTTTGTAGTCGATCTGTGGCTGCTACTGTCCGGAGGCATCTCCGTCATCGCCCGGTTGACGCTAACCAACTGTGCTGTTTTATTTTCTTTTACTCAACCTGTGGCTGTCACTGGCCGGAGTTATCTCCGCCATCACCCGGTTGAAACTAACCATTGATTGAACTAACTACATATTGCTTGAACTATTGTGTGCAGTTCGTTTCTGTTTCATGTTGATATGATATTATGGTTTTGCAGTGGACTAATCTGTTTCATGTGGATATGACATTATATTTATTGTGTTGGACTAACCCTCTGTTGTTGGAATTGTTGTTGAAAGAAACTGGATTAAATGAACCAACCCTCCAAACTTCGATGGGGTCAGTCCATAGTGCCACCAATCTGAACCTTGAACGCACTACCACTGTCGCCCAAATGGGAGAGCCATAGCCTATGTAACCTATCGGGCCTCCTTTGATGCTACCCACTTGGCAAGTCTAGTCGGTTACTGCATAGTTGTGGTCGGGGCTAGTCTTGTAAAGGTTCCGGAGCTAGGCGTCGCTCATGAGTTGGGGACGTGCCGGATTCACTTCTTCATAAGACATAGAGTTATGTCGGTAGCTATACAGGGAGTGTCTTGGTAGCGTGAACGGTTATGTAAGTGTATCTTGCCGTCATGAAGCAAGGTGCATTTAGATGGGTGGTAACTGCAACCTCTCGAGAGTGTGTCAACTAGCAGCTAGCCTTGTTCCTAGGTTATGGAACAGTTCAGTGTCGGTCACACTATTGTCCTTTGTCGAGTCCGGAGGTTAAACTTAAGTTCGGTTTGAAAGATAAACCACCTGATTACAATAGGATGATGCAGGGAATGTACTTGAGTCGTGGATGGTTACCCATGTTTGGGGTGACGGTGTGATCGTTGGGAGCCTAGAGTTAGGCCCGAGCCAACGTCAGCCGTGCATGCCCGAGCAGAGATATGAGGCCGGTGGGCCTAGCAGTTAGACAGATGTGACAAGGCCGTGAGGCCTAGTGGTGATGACAGGTGATGTTTAATATTTGGTAACATTGGGTACCCCCGTTATTCGTCACAGGTAAGTTCTGTTGTGTGATCACTGGTATACGATCCAACCCCACCTGGCTTGGACTCTGTACTGGTGATACCCCTGTTATTTGCTTATGCCATGATTTGTTGTGCTGCCTTGTTGCTACCCACTTGAACTAACGTAAGTAGACACTTGCCATGTTTAGATTATTTCTGTTGCTAGCTACTCGTTGCCTGAGTGCTTGACTGTTCATGTCTTGTGGTTGTTTTCTTGCGAGTACGTCACCGTACTCAAACTGGCTTTTCATGTGGCCAGACGTTGAGAGGATTCATCTTCTACCATAGCAAAGAGATGGAGCGAGGGCATGCTAGGATCAGTAGCCCAGCCAGATGCATGTGGAATGGAGTCCCTCCAAGCCGTTGCCGAATCTATGACTTCCGCTGCCAGTTCAACTCTGTCCCGTGCCATACTTGGCCACGATATTTTCTCTTGCCTTGATGGCCATGTAAACCATTTGTAGCCCTCTGGGCCTGATTGTGTAATGATATTTCTGCTATGTTGCATTGTCGTAACGTGCGTCCGGATATCCTGGGCTAGCGCACGGGGCGACCGCTTCTCTGGCAACATGTGTCATAGGGGGGTGCCACAGAGCACCAGGATGGCTGTAGACTACCCTAGCATAGAGAGTCCACCCTTACTTTTACCCGACAATGACCCGATGGATTTGACCCCTTCCTGCCTAACCAACATGGCCGGTGTTGGTCAACAGTTGTTACAGTAGGGCTTGTCCCAATTTCTTTCCCCAGCAAGATGAGCCGGCTTCTTCCATGAGAAGCAGTCGACCTTACCCCGCGAACTTGAGACCCGTCCTAGTTGCTTTATAACCCCACCCTCGCCTGCTCTTCTTGGCAACCCAACTCTTTTGAAGTAGGATCTCGCCAAGGAATCCCGCATTCTTACTCCATCCAAAAACCCAAAGCCCAAGAGAATCCGATGATGACTTCTAAGGGTCTGTTTGTTTGGGCTGCAGATTCTGAGAAGCAGCTGTAGCTGTTGGACTGTGAAAAATCAGCTGTGGCTGCTGCTGTTGGAAGCAGAGATTTGTTGTTTGGCAGAACAGCTTTTTGTGACTGCTGCTGTTGGTTTTAGGAGTAAAATGTCTGGAATACCCCTGAGTGCTGAAGATGTTGTATAAATGCTGATTTGAAACGAATTATCTCTTTCTGACTGTTTTATTTCATAATTACCATGTTTAAGAGCTGATTTGCCTCCATTTATCCGTTTTGTGCCAAAATACTTGTAGAAAGACTTTTACCAAAATAATTTTAATTTTGGCTTTTGGCTTTTGGCTTATAATAAGTTAGAATTTTTTGAGTTTTTGTAATAATTGTAAACAATATTACAATCCTTCTACATATTATATCAAACATATAACATCAAATTATATTACAAGTCTTCTCGCTTTCGGCTTTTAGCTTTCGGCTTACAATAAGTCAACTTTTGTTTTTGTTTTTGTAATAATTGTAAACCTTCTCCATGTTTTTGTTTTTGTAATAATTGTAAACCTTCTCCATGTTATAATCTACCAAATATCAAAAGAACCGCACACAGGCTTGAGCTAATTGAGTCCAAAGTCCACCCACGCACGGAGAATTGATAATCTGTACAAACACGAGCATGCATCACGGAAGAAAACACGCATGATTTGCTCGTGACCTATGCATGCGGTAAGCTAGGACCTTCGACGGAGCAGGGAACGCGGTCGGCAAGGATCTGGAGCAAGAGCTCCATTAGCTGACGGGGACGAGCTCCACCCGCCGTGCGCCCGAGAGATATGGGGACGGCACGAATTGGAGGTCGGAGTAGTACGGCGCCTCCTCGAACACCTCCAATCGCTGGCCGCTCCTCGAAAAACTCCAATCGCCAGCGGCCGACGGGTATGGCGCGAGCTTGAGGAGGACGGGTATGGCGGCGAGCTTCAGCAGGGCGGGAATGGAGCGGGGGAGGAGTGCTCAGATGGCAGCGGCGGTCGCTGGTGGCGACGGCGGCCGGGGCGGGGAAACCCTAACCCTAGGCTGCCATGGAAAAGGGACGGGAGGTGGGGGAAAATGAGCACAGGGGTGTCGGGCCGGGTCAGCTTTGCGAGGGCAGGCCGCACTTATAAGGGATGGCAGTTTTTTTAGTAAATATTTTGAAGTGTATGGGACATTCGGGTCCTTTGCCATTCAGAAGCGGAGAAAAGCTCGGGAAGCAGGTCTGGACTAGCTTCGACGCTCGTAGTTCATTTCTCCGCCGCGCTTCCAACAAGCGCTTTCCTAATCCTTGCTGTTTGTTTGCCTTGCCTGCTTTTGGATCCTAAAAGCTCTAAAAGCAGAAGTAGAAGTGCAAACAAACAGGGCCTAAGGCAATCATGGAAACCACTGCCGAGGACAGCTCCAACTTCCCAATGATTCTTTGGAGGGTCGTCAATGTTGCCCTCGGAAGCTCCATTCGCCCCGTGTACGTGGTGTTCAAAAGATTAGTTTCTCTCGTGGGGAATGAATTCCGGGCAGAGGTGAAGATCAACCCATGTCCTCGGGGCACAAATCAGCCCTACGTGATCCAAGGTGGAGGCATGCCTACCATCGAGCTAGCCATCCAGGTAGCCGCCTAGGAAAGCCTCGTCCGTCTCCGACACTCAGAAACTGTGTTGGCCAGCGACCGAGATTTCTACTTCCTCCCAGCCAGACCTCGGCCTGGTGCGGAGATTGTCCAAACCCCTGTCTGGGAAGAACCTGACCCAGCAGTATTCAACCTAGTCGCTTACGCCTCCGCCATGACGAATCTCACTCGCTTCTTGATGGAGGAACTCGTGGCCTCAAGAAGAAATCTTGGTTTTGCCCGTCTGCAGTTGTCTCTAGGGAAGAACCCACCTGCCCCCACCTACAGGGAAGCTCGAAGTAGCAGACCTCCACTCCCAGAGCCCGGCCCGTCCCAACAAGTCCCAGAGCAGGGTCCGATCCTCAAAGGCATTCCTGTGTTTCTCGACCCCGTGGAAGAAGGGGACACTCTCCAGCTCGGCCGCACTCCACCCTCGGGGAAGGACCGTCAAGCGGAGTAAGATCTGTTTAGTTTAGCCTGAGGGGCGCTAATGAGTTCTGGGTTTGGTTGTAATTCATATGGTTGCCTGTACGCGTGTTTGCGTTGTTTGCCTTTCTGCTTGGTGTGAGCCAACCCTGTACAAGACCTGGTGTTCTTAACCTCTAGTTAACCACTTGGTTGACACTTGATGGAATATCATGTCGTTTCCTTTAGATTTAAAAGTATTGTTGGGTGTCTAGTAGTCGTTGCGTGCTTGTTAACCAGTATGGTTGAAATGGTTGTGCCATGCCGCTTCAAGTTTTTGGGGCCATAAAATACAGCATTACATTCTAAAATGATGTTTTCCCCGAGTAGCAAGTTCTACTATCTATATGATAGTGCCTCTCCAATTCCCTCTGCTGCAAGAACAGATCTACGACAGCTAAAGAAAAATCTCAATAATGCAAATATGGATCTAAATCAACAGTGGGTCTAAACCTAGTACATCAACCAAGTTCAGTACATAAGGGAAATTTCAAAAACAGAGGATACAAGATCTACTCCAGCAGAGGACACTACCACTACCTCAATGCAGATACAGAAGAGCACCCCAGAAATAAAAATCCTACTCCCTCTCGCGCTCAGTGGCGTCACCTGAAGATGAACCAGGCTCACCCGAAGCCGAGACTCGAGCTGGGCGACGATGACGACAGTGGACCGCTCGAGCTCCCAGCTCATCCCCCACCAATGGAGCAGCCACATCAGCCACCGAGGGCGTCCGCCAGTCCCTCACCGGAGCCGCAAGGAACTCGTCCACCGCCGACACAGCACCCCCGGCAACGCCATACCACCAATCGTGCAGGTGACAGGCTGACCAGACCACCACCGTGAGCAGAATCACCAGCAGCCCACCCGATGGTCAACCCGAGCCACATCACACAGAACAGGTGGTCGAGGAAGCCAACTCGCTCCGGACCGTAAGTGAAATCACAGAGAAATTGAGAGAAGAAGCTCATGCTGGAAATGAGGAGAGAATTATCGAGGCCGCAATTTATAGCCCCAGACCAGCCTCGCGTGGGAAAGAAAGGAATCGCGGGCAGTGCTCGGCCAATTTGGCGCGAGATCGTCGAGGCACCCAAAGCCGTGATGGCCGCCGCGTAGATGGACCGCACGCGCAACAGTGCCGCAGTGGAGTGCTTCGCGCACTCAGAGCCAGCCGGGCGCGGATGAAGATGCAGGAGGAAGAGGAAGAGAGAAAGGAAGAAGGGAACTGACAGGTGGACCCCGGTCCCACATGTTAGCAAGCAAGAAATAACCCTCTGTGTGCTTCTATCCTTTCTCAGGAGATCAGTCCTCGTCTCTCCAGTGTTCCGTAGGAAAATTTTGATCAAAATAATTTTGGAGATGGCCCTACCCCTACAGTGTCTGTAAGCCAATTATTGGCGACACAGATGTTTTCTTTTAAAAAGAAACCCTGTTATTTTTTTTCCAAACCTGTGTATACCTGAAAAGGTATATACAGCTTAAAAAAAATCTAGAACAGGGACATGTTTAGCCTATCCCTAACATTTTGGTTTACCAAATTGGGAAATTATTTGTCCTAGTAAATCCAGATTGACGATCTGTGTATAGATCTTGTTTGATATTGCCATGTTTGTGTCTGGTTGATCTAGAAACCTTAGATTTAGATTTTCTTTATATAACCATAGTAGAAGATCCCATGTTGATTGATTGTGTGAGCCCCTGCCATGCCATCCTTAGAATGCATTGAGTGTAATAAGAATATCATGCCTTGATAATGTTTGTTTTAGAAAATATTCCGCTAAGTGTTAACCCTTTTGAGTGTTAAACCCTAGTGTCGTGTAGAAAAAGTTTTAAAATATTTTAAATCTAGCGGTGTATTAACCATACAAGAAATATCTTGTATAACCCCGGGAATTTTTATTAGTCTCCGAATCTCGGGACGAGATTCTTTTTAAGGGGGGAAGGTTTGTCACATCCCGAAAATTCGTCCCTAATGTTAGTAATGTTTTTCTCCCGCCTGAAAAACCTTTTTCTGTTTCCAAACTATTTTCTTCCACTTGTTTGTCTTTGAATTGACTTTGGTTTTGCTCACTTGGAGATTTCCCAATAAACCTTGATCTTATCAACCCCCACCATATCTCGATGCCGCTATTTTCGTGGTCACCCATTGGTGCCACTCCAATGTTCCAAAACCCCTCCCCTCCATCCCACCAAAAGCCACCACCACAATCATATCTTAAGATAAATTCTACCAAGCCACCAAATGGTTCCCGCATACATATACATCCATCCCATGGAAAAATATTCCATAGTCCAGAGCAAAGTCCCAAGTTTAAATCATATCCCTTATTATGCCATTTCCAATCCACCAATTATTCAGACACATTCCACTCGTCCGAAAATTCTACAATTTTGTGGATATGCCTAATATCACCTCCTCAACATTTAACTCCATTGGCCCAACCAAATTTGAGCAATATTTGGGGTACTTCCTTTGTAATGCCATTTCCATGCCTATTTGCCATTTCCAAAGCAACCCCTAGCTACAAAAATCATTTGGCCTTGATACTTTTACAAATAGACAACCATCCATATACAACACCATATACACAATATCGGATCAAGACCATTGGAGGAAGTGCATTTATCATGCCCATGCCATTAGGGTACTTTTGAACCCCAATTTATTTAACCATCTTCCATGTGTCCAACTGAGCCCAAACTCCACAGGAATACCATGTACACCCATTAGAACCTACTGTGAATTTCTGGGATTTTTCTGAGATGTGAAAAGCCCTAATCATTTCATCGAGCACCTGGTGTCCCCTACTATTTTTGAATTTTTGTTTACACCAAGTTGCCAACCAGCAAAAACTGATAACTAGAGTTTAGTAGGGTTTGGAATTTGGCACGACGTGATGCGATTTGTTTTCTTTTCAAGCCCTGGGGTGAGAGAAGCATGTGGATGCCGATGTCGGCATGGTGGCTGGCATGGTCACCATGAGCATGTCCACTGCCAGGCGGCACCACCACTCCCTGGTCATCGCCGTTCCTGCCTCCCCGCGTCCAGAACTTGCCCAGGACAGGCTGCTCTCTCCCTAGACCCTCTCCCTCGGCCGCACGCGCCACCTCCCTCTCCTACAGCGCCGCCAAGCCGCTAGGCGACGCGCTGCCGAACAGCACCGTCGTGGGTCCCCTCACCAGTGTCGTGGCGATGTCGAGCTTATCCGCAGACCCGGTTTTCTCGTCGTCCAGCACGCATCCCTGTTGCAACCGACGATGCGATGCTCGTCGCTCCGCTACAGCTCCAGGACAGCTCACCCCGCCTCCCCCGCCGAGCATCGTGGCCGCTGCCCCCGCCCCCCGAACCCCTATAAAAGCCGCCCCCAAGCCCACTCACGCGAGGAGCACCCTTCCTCTCCCCCTCCTGGAGCCCCCCTGCTCCTTTAGTCGCGGAATGGCGGAGCCCTGCTCCGTTTCGGCCGTGGACATCGCCATCGGTCTGCTGACCACGACGAGCTCTAGACCGAGCCATTCTTCAATTAAAGCTGTGGAGGAGTTCCCCTTGGTCCCCTCTCTCTCCTGGACAAATCAATTCGGAGTTTGGTGCCCCTTTTGCCTCGGAACCGTCTCCGCCCGCCGGTGGCGAGCTCCCTGCTCCCGAGCGCCGTGGCGTGGTGCTGCGGCCTGCCCGTGCTCGTGGCTGGCCTCTTCGGAGGCAGCGCGGTGGCGCCGTCCTCGCCACTCCCCCCGGCGGTCAGGCGTGCACCAAGCGGCAGCGTGCACCGGCGGCCGGCCCTACCCAGGCGCGCCCGCGTCGGGCCTCGTCCCGCGCGTGGTCGACACGGGGGTGAGGTCGACCCGCTGGCAGCCAGCGTGGCACCATGGTGTCACCGATAGGCGGGCCCTGTCTAGCCCCGCATGCCTCGTCGGATAAGTGGAGGCACCTCCCGCGCGTCTCCGCTTCCCAGCTGCGATGGCGTATTTCCGGAAAAACACGCGACCAGCCCGGCCCAGTCAGTTGCGGCCCGTTCTGTTGTTTTTTCAGAATGGGCAACAGATAGTTAAACGTCGCCGGGCTATATCTTTTGAACCGTAGCTCTGTTTGAGGTGATTCAAATTTGTAAATTCATGGTTTGAGAATCTCTATCCAGTGGCATAGGTTACACATTTTTGTAAAATGTTTATATGCTCAGCACCCGCGTATGCATGTATAGGTATTCCGCGGTACCGGCAAATCGAGACCCTAACCCGTGACGTGTCCGTGACCCCCTAAGCCAAATGGTGTCGATCTTCGAAGGCAAGCTAACCACTTGCTATGAACACTCAAGTGGTGTTTGTTTGTTTGCATATTACCCTGTCATATCGGTGCATTTTATTGCTTATTATCATCTGTCAACTGTGCGTCACGAGATATCGTGGCTTTGTTTACATCCTGTCAACTGTGCGTCACGAGATATCGTGACTTTGTTTCATACCTGTAATACGATAAACCCATGTCCCGTGGGTTGAGTTCCGGTGCCCCGTCTAAATACACGTTGGGTCCTGTCCAAGTGGATTGAAGTGGCTACTTTTCTGTAGAGTTGTGGCGTGCGTTGGACGGTACCATGCACAACTCCCCATTCCGGTGACGATGGACTGGAGGAACCGCCGCAGTCAATGGAATGGTGGAACGGGATCGCGCGGACGCCTCCACTAACTTTTGTAGTCGATCTGTGGCTGCTACTGGCCGGAGGCATCTCCGCCATCGCCCGGTTGACGCTAACCAACTGTGCTGTTTTATTTTCTTTTACTCAACCTGTGGCTGTCACTGGCCGGAGTTATCTCCGCCATCGCCCGGTTGAAACTAACCATTGATTGAACTAACTACATATTGCTTGAACTATTGTGTGCAGTTCGTTTCTGTTTCATGTTGATATGATATTATGGTTTTGCAGTGGACTAATCTGTTTCATGTGGATATGACATTATATTTATTGTGTTGGACTAACCCTCTGTTGTTGGAATTGTTGTTGAAAGAAACTGGATTAAATGAACCAACCCTCCAAACTTCGATGGGGTCAGTCCATAGTGCCACCAATCTGAACCTTGAACGCACTACCACTGTCGCCCAAATGGGAGAGCCATATCCTATGTAACCTATCGGGCCTCCTTTGATGCTACCCACTTGGCAAGTCTAGTCGGTTACTGCATAGTTGTGGTTGGGGCTAGTCTTGTGAAGGTTCCAGAGCTAGGCGTCGCTCATGAGTTGGGGACGTGCCGGATTCACTTCGTCATAAGACATAGAGTTATGTCGGTAGCTATACATGGAGTGTCTTGGTAGCGTGAACGGTTATGTAAGTGTATCTTGCCGTCATGAAGCAAGGTGCATTTAGATGGGTGGTAACTGCAACCTCTCGAGAGTGTGTCAACTAGCAGCTAGCCTTGTTCCTAGGTTATGGAACAGTTCAGTGTCGGTCACACTATTGTCCTTTGTCGAGTCCGGAGGTTAAACTTAAGTTCGGTTTGAAAGATAAACCACCTGATTACAATAGGATGATGCAGGGAATGTACTTGAGTCGTGGATGGTTACCCATGTTTGGGGTGACGGTGTGATCGTTGGGAGCCTAGAGTTAGGCCCGAGCCAACGTCAGCCGTGCATGCCCCGAGCAGAGATATGAGGCCGGTGGGCCTAGCAGTTAGACAGATGTGACAAGGCCGTGAGGCCTAGTGGTGATGACAGGTGATGTTTAATATTTGGTAACATTGGGTACCCCCGTTATTCGTCACAGGTAAGTTCTCTTGTGTGATCACTAATATACGATCCAACCCCACCTGGCTTGGACTCTATACTAGTGATACCCCTATTATTTGCTTATGCCATGATTTGTTGTGCTGCCTTGTTGCTACCCACTTGAACTAACGTAAGTAGACACTTGCCATGTTTAGATTATTTCTGTTGCTAGCTACTCGTTGCCTGTGTGCTTGACTGTTCATGTCTTGTGGTTGTTTTCTTGCGAGTACGTCACCGTACTCAAACTGGCTTTTCATGTGGCCAGACGTTGAGAGGATTCATCTTCTACCATAGCAAAGAGATGGAGCGAGGGCATGCTAGGATCAGTAGCCCAGCCAGATGCCTGTGGAATGGAGCCACACCAAGCCGTTGCCGAATCTATGACTTCCGCTGCCAGTTAAACTCTGTCCCGTGCCATACTTGGCCACGATATTTTTTCTTGTCTTGATGGCCATGTAAACCATTTGTAGCCCTCTGGGCCTGATTGTGTAATGATATTTCTGCTATCTTGCATTGTCGTAACGTGCGTCCGGATATCCTGGGCTGGCGCACGGGGCGACCGCTTCTCCGGCAACATGTGTCAGAGGGGGGTGCCCCAATTTCCGGACCCCCCGGAGCGACCCGGACGCCCTGGGAACTCTCTGGACATGGTCCGGAACTTTGGGCCAGAAATTTGGGCCGGATATTTCCGGGGGGTCGGAATTTCCGGCCTAAGGACCGGAACTTCCGGCCCAGTAAAAAACTGCACAAAGAGTAAAACGAAAACGGGCATATCTTTTGCATCCGGACTCCGTTTTTGATGATCTTGGGCTCGTTGGAATCGTAGAAACGAGCTCTACAAAAATATACAGAGAAACATCATAGTACAACAAGGGAGGATAAAACCAAATGGATAAAGGTAAAACCTCTCTATAAAAGACGAACCGATAAACCTACAAAACCAAAAACCAACAAGTTTTTCATCAAGACTCCGTTTTCTATGATCTTGGGCTCGTTGGACTCGCAACGAAAAGCTCTACATGATCATGCATAGAAACATAATTGTCCATCATGATATTATAAAAGAAAATGGGGAAAGGTAAAAGCTACTTTTCGCAAACCGAAAAAGCCAAATCTTTTGCAAATGAAGTCCGAATGAAATAAAACCAATTTTGTTGGAAAGAGGACGACAAATGCTACCTTTGAAAAAGTCAAACAAGCAAAGGAGATTTTGCAAAGAAATGGAAGAGATAAATCTTCCGCATGGATGAACCGACAAAATCTCCAATACCGAAACCGCAATAAAAGACGCATATGAAAATCGTTTTCGGTGAACTTAGCTCTGTCATGACAAGCACGACAAGCACCAAGACCACACCACGATAAGAGACAAATAAGAACCAATAAGGATGATTGCATGGATGCAAAGGTTTGTACTCTCTACAACGATACGATCACGATACTCGGTCGAGAGCCCCTCTTGATAGTACGGTTATCTATCCTATAATCCGGTCTCTCACTAAACAACATGAGACCGGTAAAATAGAAACCCTATCAAGATCATACCTTTGCCTTGCGCATTAATCCATTTGAGGTCGATGAAGAAGATCTTCATCCCCTCAAGATGAACCACCTTCCTCGATTGCGCTTCGGTGAAGATTCACATGTTGCTCCCCCATACACCAAGATGGGAGAGGCACCTCTTCGGCATATCTTCACATGGACTAGAGTGTTGACCAACACGCACTTAGCCTTGATCAACACGAACTCTTCTTCCCTTAGCCTTGTCTCCAACAAATGGAGAATTTGAATTTCTCATGAATATGACTAGCACCACATAGTAACTATATAATATTGAAATATCAATGCTAGTTGGTGTGCCTCATGTGCACACATTTTTAGGTTTGTGAGGTGCACTAAGCACATCACTCCCCCAAAATGGGATCGTCCATTAATATCTCAAAGAGCCAAATGAAATCCACACAAGATCCATTAAATCTCAACACAAAGTTACACATACATGATACACAACTATCACACACAACCTTGAATAACAAGACAAGTAGGAAAGATGCATATCATATACAAGCACATGCTAGGAACAAAACTAACACATGCAAAGGAGCAAGCAACTTTCAATGTATATATGAATTAAATACAAGTTACTGCAAGGAGGAAGCATTGAATATGAGATAGAGCAATAAATTCCAATTGACTTGGCTTGAGGAAATATAATCATGAAGATCCCTTAATTCTTCAAAAGTAGCCAAGTCTCCAATGTCCTCCACAAACACCTATTGATCAAGTTGAAGCTTGTTGGTCCCCAACCGAGTTGGGTCCTAAGAGGTTAGTCACAATAGGCTTGGGAACCCAAATGGTGCTTTTTATGCCACCGCTTTGAGCTCCCACATACTTGGCAAACACATTGCCAACTCTATCCTTCCTAAGAGAATTTCCATCATCAATTATGATAGGAGAGGAAGAGGTACCGTTAGTGCATGAAGAAGCAAAATGACCTTTGCCACGGCAAAGGTAGCAACACCAACTCTTCTTCTTCTTAATAGGCTCCTCAACTTGAGGAGCATTGGCTTGAGTCATCTTAGGAGGTGGCCGTTGTTCAACACGTGGTTGAGCACGAGATTGAACAAGAGGACTCTTCCCTCGTTGCTTCTCACTAAGAGGCTTCTTCTTCATTGGGCAATCCCTCACATGGTGCCCTTCAACCTTGCACTTGAAGCAAATGATATTGGCCGGATTCTTGACTTGAATTTGGCCCTTCTTCTTCTCAAACTTGGACTTGTTCTTGATGTTGGAGTTGAATCCAAGTCCACTCTTGTCATTGGGGGATTGTTGCACACTCAACATGTTGTCAAGTGCACGCTTCCCTTCATGACGCTTTTCCAAGTCATTCTTGAAAGAAGTGACTTGGGCCTTGAGGTCTTTTATTTCCTCTACATGGTTAGTGGCAACAAATGCACTAGAGGAAGTAGAAGCTTCATTGTTATGACAACAAGGCAAAGCAAGTAATTCATCACATGATGTACCAATATTTTTAGTGGATGAATTACTAGGACTAGCACATGGCATTTTAGCATTTTTAGTTGAATTTGTGCTATTATCCACATGAGGCTCACACGATGTTACCTTGGTAGTGATTGCCTCATGAGCTAACTTTATACTAGCATAGGATGCTAGTAGATCATTATTAGAGCTAGATAGCTTTTTATGATTTTCTTCCAACTTTCTATACTTGCTAGTTAGCAACTCAAGTTGAGCCCTTAGCTCAACATTCTCCTTCAAAGTATATGCTTCACAAGAAGTAGAGTTAGTAGTACAAGCATGTAAGCCCCACTTAGCGAAAACCACGTTTCACCAGCGGAACCACAATTTGGAAATCATTACAAGAACAAGTACGACACAAAAGGATAAATAAACATAGTTGCAAATACTTTATTACAACACAGGGGATCATACGTCCCAAATACAGCGGAATCATAAACACTCGTCTGAGTACAGACTACATCAAAGGCCAGAGGCCGGAAAATAAAAGAGGTGAACCCGCCCACGGTGTCTCAGGCTGCCGCCTAGGATCTCGATCTACTCGTCGTAGTCAGCGTCGAACTCTACGAGGTAGCCTCCATCTGGACCGTCGAACTCCACTGTCGCTCCTGCATCGGTGAAAACACGGGCACCGAACCCCCGATGGTATGAGTACGGGGGTACTCAGCAAGACTAACGCACAAGAGGAAAGAAAGGTACGATGCACATGCATTGGGATTGAAAAGGCTGTTTGTGGACTTGCAGCAGCAGCACCTAACATCTACAGAAGACACGCTACAACTGGCGTCTAATTAGAATAAGGGAAGAGAGCGCTTGCACTACTGGGCTAAACTACTCACCAAACAATACCCATCCTGAGACAACTCCATCGTATCAAATACCCACGAGGAAGAAGTCCGGACACTCACACGTTGATCAAGTTTTAGCAAGTTTATTATTCGAGTATGGCTATTTACTAGTCAATTAGCTACTTAAGATATACGGTGATGTCTATGATCTTTTTAGCCAGCACATTACCCAAGTCGTCCATAACCGCGGACTCGGCTTTTCGAAAAGATTTAACCCTGCAGGGGTGCCCAAATGTAACCATACACGTTCGATCAACCACACGCCACAGAGGCAAAAGGTATCTCAACACAACCTTCCCCTTCACTACTACATTGGATAGAGAGCCACCTATCTGAGACTGATCCACGTGGGGAGCCCGGCCGAAACTCCTTTGCGGGCCCAAACGTTGCGTGAACGGCTTCGGGAGGATAACACTCATACGATTGCTCCTCCGTCCACATGCGATTAACGCACGGTCCGCAATCCTATATGCAGTTTTAGTTCATCTTTATTATTATTATGCTCCAAATGGTAAACACCCGAACTAGTTTGTGGCTCCCTAACCAATATAGCAGATCCGGTACTGAGTTGCGGGGGGTTCCATAAGTCTTCCCACGTGTGGGTAGGGCGCTCATTCTTGGATAAGCGGAAAAGAACGGTTTTTCCTAGGCAACACTAGCAGAACAAATCACCATAGCTGGCCTTCCGCCGGTGCCTTATCTTTAATATAATAAAGTGATTCCCACATAGCAAGTCTTCAATTATTAAGATATACCAGCTAAACATGTGATAGACCACAATCAACTCCTAAGCATGCTAGTAGATAGTAACTGGAATACAAGCATAGGATATAGGCAGGCATATCAGGAAATAACTGGACTTCTATCAGGCTATGCAATTCTAATAGGAATCGTAAGACACAATAGAACGGAAGTCCTAAAGCATGTAAGACAGGAACAGGCATCACATGAGAAAGTTGGGGAGGGGCTGCTTGCCTGTTGGCTCAGTAGCCTGGTACTGGGCAAGATCCTCGGAGGTGTCGGGTACTCAGCAACGTCGTCGTCTACGGTAACCCCAAAACATAACAAAGGCATAATCAATACAAATGCATTCAATCAAGCATGATGTCATGACAAATTTAATTATGCAGCAGTTAAAGTGTTAAACATTTTATTAGGCAAGTTACAATTAGGGTTTACCAATTTAATAATTTAATTAAGGCAATTAGGCATTTTAATTAGTTCAATTAATGGATTTTCCATTTAGCCTGAAAGTTAAAATGTTCATTAAATGCATGAAAAATTAGATTTAGACAGATTACATTTTTAGCTTTAATTTGATATAAAATTCATAATTTTTGGACAAGTAGATCAAAAGTTATGAATTTTGCAAGTTTAATTAATTAGCAAAAGATTTATTAATTTTAGCCATTTTAATTTATTCCAAAAATCAAAAAAAATATATATTTGAACAGGTTACAATTTTCTGAGTTCAAAACATATTTTTATTGTAATTTTTGAATTTATAAAGGCCAAAAATTAAATGGTTCAAAAACATGACAGAAACATATATAAGGACCTAATTGCAAAACATTTTCAAAACCGGGGGGGTTTTCTGCAAAAACATCAGATCTGGATCTGAGATCTAGATCTGGGTTTTTGTCACCGGATGGAAAACCTACACATCAGTATGACATGTGGGTCCAGGGGGCCCACCTGTCAGTGACCGGAGAAAGAGGGAAAAAAGGTGGCTTATTCGGCCCAAGGGGACTCGAACCCGGAACCGATCTTGCGAGCCAGGGAACGATGACCAGCTGGGCTGTGCGCGGATAGTTGACAGATGAGGGGCAAAACGGCCTAAGAGGTAAGGTGCAGGTGTTAACTGAACATTTTGACACCAAGATTCAGACTTTCAGAGAACGAGCGACGACGGCATCGTGGTTGGCCGGCGACGTCCACGAACTGGCGGCGCAGGTGAAGTGCTCGTGCGCGTGCGGTGCAGAAGTGGTGCGGTGCGTGCAAGCAGGAGGGTGAGTGCGTGATCCGGAGGTGGCCAGCGCGGGTGGTCGTGGGAGCAGCACGGTAGCTCGTCCGCGTGCTCGACAGCGGTGACGGCCTCCTATGGCTCCGCTCGAAGGCGGGCTCCAGAGCATAGGGGGGACGGAGAAGGTGCCCTAGGGCGGCGGTGTGCTCACCCAGGGTACAGATCGGCGACGAGGGAGGCAGGTCGACGACGGTGGTGCACGGGTAGACGAAGCCAGAGGTCGTAGACGAAGTAGGGGAAGAAGAGGACGTTGGCCTTGTGTCTGCCTTCGAGATCCCGTTCCTGCGCGTGGTCGTCGACGACGTAGGCGTCCTCCTCCTGTGCGTGCTCCTCCTCTGCTACTACCCCATGGCGTAGATGATCTTCTCCGGCTGGTTTGTGGAGGTGCTCTCGGTTGGAAGAAGACAGAGGAAGGAGAGAGAGGGAAAGGAGGTGGCGGCGGCGCGAGGGAGGAAAGGAGATGGCTAGGGTTTGGATGGGGGGTGAGGCACCCGGCCGGTGGCTTTATAGGCAGAGGAGCTGGGGGGTGCGTGGCATGGCGTGGAGGTGCTCGGCACGCGGGCGACGGCAGCTTGCGCGGGTGGAAAGCGACATCGAGGAAGAAAAGTAGGCCGAAGGGGTACGGGCCGAGTGGGCCGCTCCGGCTGGGCCAAGAGGAGTGAAGAGAGGGAAGGGAGAGGAGCCTGGGCTCGGCTGGCTAGGTTTTCCATATTGCATTTCCTTTGTTTTTCTTTTCAGAAAAATGGAGAGGAGAAAGAAAAGAAAGGGAAAATAAAATAAGGCTAAGGTTTATTTTTCCCACAAAATAATTTTGTGATTTAGCAATTCCAAACAACAATTTAATTGCTTGTCCAAAATAAAAATAGTTTTATTATTTTGGTTTTGCAAATTATTTAAAGTGTTGCATGTGATAGTGACATAAAATAACAACCCATTTTATTTGTTTTTGAATTTTGTAAAACCACAAATGCAACAAACAAATATGATGATGTCATGATTATGCAACAAACAAAAATCAACAAGCAAAATAAAATAAAAGTGGATTATTTTTGGGATGTTACAACTCGCCACCCCTCAAAGGAATCGCGCCCCGAGATTCCAAAAAGAAAAGAAAAGGTCGGGATAGTCGGATCGAGGATGATCTTTGGAGGTAGGAGGTGTGCCTAAGGTCAATGAAAAGTTCAACAGCTCTGTCAGGTGGCATACCTGGGAGCTCCTCCGGAAAAACATCAGGAAAGTTGCCGACCACTGGAACAACTTGCATGGTTTGGAGAGGGTCGGCAATTAGAGTAAAGAGGTGGACAGAAGGAACAAATGTTGACTATGCACCGGTTCAAAAGGAGCACAAATTAGCATAAAACTAATAAGTGAAGGGTAGTGGAATTGCATATGCAAGAAGGTGCAATAGAAGGCGAAGTGACTGAAGCAACATTTCTTTTCACCAAAACATAGCTGCAACCTAAGGTACTACGGAAAACCCCGAACACGTGAAAACCTATTTTGACAAATTAGGAAAGAAGAGTAAAATTCGTTTCACTTCCTTACCAGAAAAGATGGAGGGTGGGGAAAGAAGAAAAGAGAACAGAGTTCCTACTCTCGCGTATAATTTTTCCTGAATAGCTACTAAAATAATTTCTAGACTCAACTACGACCAGTAGAAAAAGGCTCCTAAAGGCGGTCCATGCTCTGATACCAATTTGTAAGCCCCACTTAGCGAAAACCACGTTTCACAAGTGGAACCACAATTTGGAAATCATTACAAGAACAAGTACGACACAAAAGGATAAATAAACATAGTTTCAAATACTTTTATTACATCACAGGGGATCATACGTCCCGAATACAGCGGAAGCATAACACTCGTCTGAGTACAGACTACATCAAAGGCCAGAGGCCGGAAAATAAAAGAGGTGAACCCGCCCACGGTGTCTCAGGCTGCCGCCTAGGATCTCGATCTACTCGTCGTAGTCAGCATCGAACTCTACGAAGTAGCCTCCATCTGGATCGTCGAACTCTGTTGTCGCTCCTGCATCGGTGAAAAATACGGGCACCGGACACCCGATGGTATGAGTACGGGGGTACTCAGCAAGTCTTACGCACAAGGGTAAACGAAAGAACGGTGCACATGCAATTTGGTAGAAGGATGGCTGTATGGTGGACTTGCAGCAGCAGCACCTAACATCTACAGAAGACACGCTACAACTTGCGTCTAATTAGAATAAGGGAAGAGAGCGCTGGCGCTACTGGGCTAAACTACTCACCAAACAATACCCGTCCTAAGACGACTCCATCGTTTCATATACCCACGAGGAAGAAGTCCGGACACTCACACGTTGTTCAAGTTTTAGCAAGTTTATTATTCGAATATGGCTATTTACTAGTCAATTTAGCTATTTAAGATATACGGTGATGTCTATGATCTTTTTAGCCAGCACATTACCCAAGTCGTCCATAACCGCGGACTCGGCTTTTCGAAAAGATTTAACCCTGCAGGGATGCCCAAATGTAACCATACACGTTCGATCAACCACACGCCACAGAGGCAAAAGGTATCTCAACACAACCTTTCCCTTCACTACTACATTGGATAGAGAGCCACCTATCTGAGACTGATCCACGTGGGGAGCCCGGCCGAAGCTCCTTTGCGGGCCCAAACGTTGCGAGAACGGCTTCGGGAGGATAACACTCATACGATTGCTCCTCCGTCCACATGCGATTAACGCACGGTCCGCAATCCTATATGCAGTTTTAGTTCATCTTTATTATTATTATGCTCCAAATGGTAAACACCCGAACTAGTTTGTGGCTCCCTAACCAATATAGCAGATCCGGTACTGAGTTGCGGGGGGTTCCATAAGTCTTCCCACGTGTGGGTAGGGCGCTCATTCTTGGATAAGCGGAAAAGAACGGTTTTTCCTAGGCGACACTAGCAGAACAAATCACCATAGTTGGCCTTCCGCCGGTGCCTTATCTTTAATATAATAAAGTGATTCCCACATAGCAAGTCTTCAATTATTAAGATATACCAGCTAAACATGTGATAGACCACAACAACTCCTAAGCATGCTAGTAGATAGTAACTGGATAACAAGCATAGGATATAGGTAGGCATATCAGGAATAACTGGACTTCTATCAGGCTATGCAATTCTAATAGGAATCGTAAGACACAACAGAACGGAAGTCCTAAAGCATGCAAGACAGGAATAGGCATCACATGAGAAAGTTGGGGAGGGGCTGCTTGCCTGTTTGCTCAGTAGCCTGGTACTGGGCAAGATCCTCGGAGGTGTCGGGTACTCAGCAACGTCGTCGTCTACGGTAACCCCAAAACATAACAAAGGCATAATCAATACAAATGCATTCAATCAAGCATGATGTCATGACAAATTTAATTATGCAGCAATTAAAGTGTTAAACATTTTATTAGGCAAGTTACAATTAGGGTTTACCAATTTAATAATTAATTAAGGCAATTAGGCATTTTAATTAGTTCAATTAATGGATTTTCCATTTAGCCCGAAAGTTAAAATGTTCATTAAATGCATGAAAAATTAGATTTAGACAGATTACATTTTTAGCTTTAATTTGATATAAAATTCATAATTTTTGGACAAGTAGATCAAAAGTTATGAATTTTGCAAGTTTAATTAATTAGCAAAAGATTTATTAATTTTAGCCATTTTAATTTATTCCAAAAATCAAACAAAAATTATATTTGAACAGGTTACAATTTTCTGAGTTCAAAACATATTTTTATTGTAATTTTTGAATTTATAAAGGCCAAAAATTAAATGGTTCAAAAACATGACAGAAACATATATAAGGACCTAATTGCAAAACATTTTCAAAACCGGGGGGGGTTTTCTGCAAAAACATCAGATCTGGATCTGAGATCTAGATCTGGGTTTTTGTCACCGGATGGAAAACCTACACATCAGTATGACATGTGGGTCCAGGGGGCCCACCTGTCAGTGACCGGAGAAAGAGGGAAAAAAAGGTGGCTTAATCGGCCCAAGGGGACTCGAACCCGGAACCGATCTTGCGAGCCAGGGAACGATGACCAGCTGGGCTGTGCGCGGATAGTTGACAGATGAGGGGCAAAACGGCCTAAGAGGTAAGGTGCAGGTGTTAACTGAACATTTTGACACCAAGATTCAGACTTTCAGAGAACGAGCGACGACGGCATCGTGGTTGGCCGGCGACGTCCACGAACTGGCGGCGCAGGTGAAGTGCTCGTGCGCGTGCGGTGCAGAAGTGGTGCGGTGCGTGCAAGCAGGAGGGTGAGTGCGTGATCCGGAGGTGGCCAGCGCGGGTGGTCGATCGTGGGAGCAGCACGGTAGCTCGTCCGCGTGCTCGACAGCGGTGACGGCCTCCTATGGCTCCGCTCGAAGGCGGGCTCCAGAGCATAGAGGGGACGGAGAAGGTGCCCTAGGGCGGCGGTGTGCTCACCCAGGGTACAGATCGGCGACGAGGGAGGCAGGTCGACGACGGTGGTGCACGGGTAGACGAAGCCAGAGGTCGTAGACGAAGTAGGGGAAGAAGAGGACGTTGGCCTTGTGTCTGCCTTCGAGATCCCGTTCCTGCGCGTGGTCGTCGACGACGTAGGCGTCCTCCTCCTCTGCTACTACCCCATGGCGTAGATGATCTTCTCCGGCTGGTTTGTGGAGGTGCTCTCGGTTGGAAGAAGACAGAGGAAGGAGAGAGAGGGAAAGGAGGTGGCGGCGGCGCGAGGGAGGAAAGGAGATGGCTAGGGTTTGGATGGGGGGTGAGGCACCCGGCCGGTGGCTTTATAGGCAGAGGAGCTGGGGGGTGCGTGGCATGGCGTGGAGGTGCTCGGCACGCGGGCGACGGCAGCTTGCGCGGGTGGAAAGCGACATCGATGAAGAGAAAAAGTAGGCCGAAGGGGTATTGGGCCTACTTGGGCCGGTTTCGGGAGGAAAGAAAAGGAGAGGAAGAAGCCGGGCCTGGTTTCTAGTTTTTCTTTTCTTTTTTTTTCTGAGAAAAAATAGAAGAGAGAGAGAGAGATAAGGATAAGAGGGAAAATAAAATAAGGCTAAGGTTTATTTTTCCCACAAAATAATTTTGTGATTTAGCAATTCCAAACAACAATTTAATTGCTTGTCCAAAATAAAAATAGTTTTATTATTTGGTTTTGCAAATTATTTAAAGTGTTGCATGTGATAGTGACATAAAATAACAACCCATTTTATTTGTTTTTGAATTTGTAAAACCACAAATGCAACAAACAAATATGATGATGTCATGATTATGCAACAAACAAAAATCAACAAGCAAAATAAAATAAAAGTGGATTATTTTTGGGATGTTACAACTCACCACCTTGATAGGGTGCTCTTGAAAATAATGCTTGAGCTTGCGACTTGCTAAAAAGACTCCATAAACCAGCTTCTGCCACTGTGGGTACCTTTGCTTGGAATCAGTGAGTACCTCGCTGACGTAGTAGACAAGACGCTTGTCGGCACAGTGGAAATCAGGGTACCACGGGCCAGCCTGCCAGGGCCCACAACATTCTTCAGAAGATTTCGCTAAGGACCAGGCTCGCCAAGCCTGGCGAGCCTCGCGAGGGTTTTTCCCCTCGCGAGGGACCTCTCCTCCTCGCGAGGGCTTTTTCCTCCGCGAGGGACCTCCTCTCGAGAGGCCATCTCCAGGGACCAAGCAAAAAGGCTCGGCGAGGCCTCCAGCCTCACGAGGGTTTCCTTCCTCACGAAGCCAGCTCTGCCTCCGCGGCAGAGCGCACATGGGTTCTACACCCTCCGCAGAGTCACGGGCGCGCCAGCGCGCGGTGACGACCGCGCCAGCGCGCGGTGACGGCAGCGCCGCAGTTGCCGTTCTCGTATATAAAGCAGTCAACAATGCTGCACCAAGCAAAGGAGCTCCAAGAATTGCCACTTTGGTGATAAGGGGACCGTCTGCAGCTACCCTCCAAGGGCGACGTCACCGTGGGACACATCCCACCTCAGCGGCGCCAGCCCACCGTCCTGGCTGGACGGTGGCTTTTCCAGCTTTGGTGACACCGCTCCCTGCCATGGACCGCGTCCATGGACACCGCCTTTATCGTGCACCCGTCCTCCTCCTTCGTCGCCATGTGGTAACCCTTCCCGCCAAGATATTTGGGGGAAGAGGTCCAAGACACCTATAAAAGGAGGGGAGCACGTTCGGGCAAAGGGTTCGAGGCTGGTTGGTCTTCAGTTGGTTCTACAGTTAGCAATCTGAGATCTAGGGTTAGCCATTGTTAGCCACCTCAAGCTCGCCAAGCTCTATTTGTACTGAAACCTCTCCAAGCAAGTGTAATACAACCAAGGCAGGACGTAGGGGTTTTACCTCTCCAAGAGGGCCCTGAACCTGGGTAACATCGTGTGTTCATCTCTGTAGTGCAGTCCTGCAGCAATTCTCGACGAGCTCCGTCGCCGAGGCACGTTGAGGGTTGTTTGATTATGTGTTCAGCCCCTTACTCGATACCTAGTGAGACACACCCAGTTCCTGGGACAGTTCTCCGACATCTGACGCGCCAGGTAGGGGGCTGAGGCGCGTCTTCAACCTCGACACCGCCATGGCTGGCTCTCGCGCCGAACGTCTCGCTCGCCGGACGGCCAGTGCCGCCACCGCTCCCGCTGGCAACCCGCGCGGCCGCCCACACGGAAGTGCTGCTCCGGAGCGCCGCATCGACCCCGAGCCCCGCGTCGAGCACCCGGAGGACGACGACAACGACCACGGCGAAGAGGAGGCTTCCTCCCTGTACCCATCGTGGGACCATGCTGCCTCCTCGCTAGGCCGCCCTGCGCCCAGCCCGGCAACTGCACTTCTCATGGCGCAGGAGCTGCTGCAGTACCGCCCCACGCCGGAGGCTCAAGAAGCCTGGCTCAACCGCCTCTCCGAGCTCGTCGGCGCCGCTCCTGCACCGTCTCGTTCGCTGGTTCTCTCTGCACGCGCAGGGGACGTGGCGCACGGCGTGCCGCATGCACCTACTCGTCATCCCGCGCCCGCTCCAGCTCCACCAGTTCCACCGCAACCCGCCCCAGCCGGGGCTCCTCCTCGCGACAACCGCGCTGCATCGCACGCGTCGTCGCCGCATGACTGCCAAATCGTGCAGCGAGCCCCGGAGGACGCACGTGTGAGCATCGAGCGCCAGCAGGATCGCCACAACCGCGCCGTCCAGGACGTCGCCACCGCGGGGCGCCACCTCCGCACCACCCTCGCCAACGGCCCGGTCACTTACGGCACGACGGCCGCGTTCACTCGCAGCCTCCGTCGCATCGTCTGGCCGGTCAAGTTCAGGCCGGATCTTCCTTCGCGCTATGACGGCAAGAACAACCCCCTGGAGTTCCTGCAGCTCTACACTTTGGCCATCCAGGCTGCAGGGGGCGACGACAAAGTCATGGCGAACTGGTTCACCATGGCCCTCAAGGACTCCGCGTCCTCGTGGCTCACGAACCTCCCCGCCGAGTCCATCAACACCTGGGAGGACCTCTGCCGGTGCTTCGTCGCCAACTTCAAGGGCACGTACGAGCGCGGCCTCATGTACAACGACCTCCGCGGTGTACGCCAGAAGCCTGGCGAGACCCTCCACAAGTACATCCAGCGCTTCAGCCAGGTGCGCAACAAGATCCCCAACGCCACCGACGTGCAGGTCATTTCGGCCTTCCAGGCTGGAGTCACGGACGTGCGGAAGCTCTTTGACTTGGCGGACAAGTGCGCCAAGGCTGAGGAGGACCGCCTGTTCGTCAAGAACGAGCCAGGGGACCCCGCCGAGGGATCCAAGAAGAAGAAGAAATCACCGAGAAGCGCAAGACCACTGCGGTCCTCGCGGCTGAGCCTGACGCCAAGCAGCCTCGCGCTGCCGCTCCAGCCGCGGACCCCGAAAGAAAGATGACCGCCCCTTCTGCATCTACCACAACAGGCATTCCCATGCCACCGAGGACTGCTACGACCTCAAGAGGCTTCGCGAGGCTCGTGAGGCTCGTGAGGCTAACGAGCGGCAGCGAGGTAGCGGCGGCCGCGGTGGCCGCGGGGGGCGACGCTGGAACAACAACAACTACGACGACACCTACCAGCAAAACCCTCAAGCCAACGCCGCCCAGCCCGCGAACAACAACCTCCCTGCCGAGACTCCTGAGGGCTGCCAGGTGCCTCGCGGGGCCGCTTGCATCCTCGGCGGGGCTCAGGCCCCCAGCTCCAACCG